>CAAALY010000353.1:0-10594 GCA_900617795.1 Protopolystoma xenopodis
CTTGGTGGTGCTTCTCGTTCCCCCCTCTCTCTAAACCTATCCAATAGCCACAAGTAATTTCCGCTTAACTTTATACATGACGGACGAAAGCACAGCAAGGATTGATCGAGGTCACAAGGCGGTGCGCCGACCTATTAGCATAACTGTATAATCACAGTTCTAAGGCAACCCCCCCACAGCCTCTGGTGGAACCAAGTTAAGAATCTCTTCCACTCGCCTCTTCAAACGAACTGAAGGGTACTCCAACATGAATCTATTAAGGGATTCTTCGAAACCCCGTTTTTCTACATAACCATAACATGATATAATGGGACATATGGGACTAGTTGTCGATAGTGGATCGAAGACAAGTTTAACTTCATGACTCGTTATTATTATTATCATTGTTGCTATCATTATTACTAATATATTAGTATTTTATAAAATTCATTTATTCGGCCAATTAAAAATATTCAAGAATTTAGCCAACTTAGCATAAACCCTAAATGGACCGGAAATGTATATAAATCCGATCATTCAAAATCCATTCGTTTAAAATTTAAACATGAACCCAACTCAAATATAGAACGCATTTTAGGGGACAAGACGAATGGAAAGCCAAAATGATACGAGCTTAGATATAACATTCTTCGCAACTTTATTGAGCTCTTGTAAGCTCAGTGTGGATATGCCATGATCGGATTATAGTGCGCAAGGACTACTACGCCCAATAAATCGGTCCGATCAAATAAAGTCACAGCAATCCCAAGGAAAGGTGCCCTATATTTGAACGATAATGAATCTTTAATAAAGTGTTAGTAGAGTAAAATGTGTAGAGGAATTAAAGATGAAACATAAGAAACCGGTGTATATAAGTACAAAGAACAAATTCTTATATGTATAGAAACTGGTTTTCAAAGAATCCCTTAATATATTGATGTTGGAGTACCTTTAATCTCGTCTGAAGAGGCGAGTGGAAGGGATTCGCATGTTGGTCTCACCGGAAGTCGAAGAGGTGGCCTCGGTACTGTGACTGTAGATTTGTGCGAATAAGTCTTCGGCTCACCGTCCCACGACACCGATGAATCCTTGGTTGGCTGGTTCCCTCGACTTCCGTCAAAAGCAACTCCCGCCTACTCAGCGAGGCGGGAGTAGGCGTGCCATCAGTCTTGAGACAGTGTGGGAAATAACGCTTCAAGGATACTGATAGGGTGGCATGGGTCGAGTGAAATACATGAGCCAGAAATGTAAGAGGCTGATCTTACGGCGCAAGAGTTAGACTGATAATACCTATTGGAAGAGGGTTTCAGAGTAAAGGGGTGAGAAAGCCAGCGTGGGGTTTGGAGTCCTCAGTAAATTCACTACAAAAAGAGCACACCGTGTCACATTTAGACAAGAAATTGTGATAGTGGAGGGATGATACGAGGATATAGAATTAAGGAATAGCCCAGGCCAGGAGAGATACCACAATGGTTTAGCAGACAATTGGTTAAGGGATCGGCTTTACTTGTCTCTTTGATGAGCTGTAGTGTGGTGCTAAGACTGGCAAAGCTCACTGGTGATGCCAGAGAAGATTCTGGTAATGTACCACGTCCACGGTCCGACTTTAAAAATTATCATGCGCACTATGGACTCCGGACTAGGTGCATTCCTCTATGTTCCTACCAATATGACCAAGTTGCGGAAAAAATGTAAGACAAATTCTAAAGCTAGATTTTGCTTGAATTCTAGGAAGCTTAGTCTTGTTGACATAAAAGCTTCGAATGGCGTACTTAATTTCTTAATATTACCTTATCTTTATCCAACTTACTATCTACACATATATGTATAAACGTGTGTTTTAATGTCGATACGAAGAGAAACTGGGTTTTGATTAATCTCTTGAGATAAAATTGTTAGGGGGACCTTCATTTCCTATGAAAATGAATGAAGAAGAGATTTGTTGGTCGATCTCACCAGATGAGGACGGATAAATCTCGCTATACTGCAGCCGTTTGACTTTTATACGATATTCATGTTGACGCAGTCTACGAGATTTCCTCCCTCGTTTCAGGTGGAAACGTGCTGAGCTTTCGTCTAACATACGTGAGACTTTTACAAGAATGACACCTAGCTCTGATGATGTCCATCATATGATGGACGAGAGCTCAGCAAATTTTCAGCTAAAACGAGGAAGTCTCGTGGACTGCGTCAATATGAATATCGTATAAAGGCCAAACGGCTACAGTACGAGATTCATCCGTCCTCATCTGGTGAGATCGACTAACGAATCTCTCTTTCATTCACTTTCATACGAATTGAAAGTCCCCTTAACAATGTTTTAGTGTTTCCTAAGTGTGCTTAAGCTAGGTTTAATAAAGTGTAGTCAACTTTGCCACTGGTTTCTAATTCTTTCTGCAGGACGTATATGTGCCAAACCATTTCAGCCAACCCATATCAGCTTGTTCCTCCTGGTCTACTCGCTCGACCCTGATCATTATATCCGAATTACTCGAAGCTATATTTGCATCTGGCTTCAAGCGAATGACAGCAGGTGAACAACAACCTTATTAAAGACGACTACCAGGCCTACGATTCTCCCGATGTTCCGCTATTCGATCACCTTATTAAACTATAAGCGTGGAGCTCCTGGCTTCACCCAACCATATTAATCACGTTCTCCGGCGTCATCAGTCGTCCTAAACATGTGGTTACCCTATACTCATTTCGAATTGTCTACATGGGAGCTAAGATTATGCAGCTAACCCTGTCTACAACGATCAAATAGAGTTGTGAGAGATTTTGATCCCATTAACTTCATCCCTAATGGTAGCCTATCAAGAAGCTTATTACCATTCGTATATGCCCCAAGTAAGACCATTCAGCGATCGTTTTAGAGCTCGTTCCTTGATTTGGCTTATATACAATCGCATTCCCTCCTATTCCTGTCTCGATCGAAGCCCTCCGTCTGGGCGTCTCGTCTGTTTTTAAGCCTGGATCCCGAATTCCTCTACATTTACCTAAGCAGTAATCGAAATTTAGGGCCATCCTATTTTGGCTTTCATATCTAGAATAAAAGCTGTTTCGAGAAGAAAACCTTGAGCAGACCACAATAATTTTGTGAGTAATCTCACAGTACCGGGATAAAATAAATAAAATGCAGTAAAAACGAAGAAGAGTAATAGTTTATAAGTCACCGTCAAACCCCATCCGCTGTCAATCGTTTTGTAGCTCGTCAAAGTAATCACAAAATTCTTATAAAAAGGAAACTAAGTAGTAACATTAATATTTTGTAACAAGGTAAGAAGGCTGACACATTTCACTGGTGTCCCCGACCCTTTCGGCTTGGACCTGATTGCATTTACATCTTGCAAGTCGAACTGAGAGGCCACCAAGGACTCAGATCTTATTCGTAGTCGATTGGACCACACAGTCGATAGATTTAATAGCATTTGCCTTGTCATCAATATCCTATGGTTAGGAACAGCATAGGAAAATTCGGAACTAGATTGTGAATAAAAACGTATCTAGATTATGATGTAGTAAAGCACTCCAATTCCCATCCATTGCCAGAATCTATTTAGAGTTTACAAGGTGTAGGACAACTATCCCTTAGCCGAATGCTGTAGTACAAACCAATCGAATACACTATTTCAAATATGGTCTAATTTAAACTTTGAAAGTGCACCTTGTATTGCCTTAAACATGGCCAGTAGAGATAAAATCTCTTCCATTAAATGAATATGCCACTCGTGCCTTAATTGCAATAACATGAAATACAAGAGAAGCGTGACTGAATAAGTCATCACTAAGTAATTATGCCCACTCAAACCTACGCTTACATTCCAAAACAATGAATAGAATTGGAGCAAGAAGCAACCCGTTCAAGCAAGAAGGCAGATTATCTTTAAACAAGACTTTCTACGAGAGTAATTTTCGCTGAAAATACAAAGTCTGAGTTGTCAGTGCTTAAATGTTTAATTGCTGGGTTTCATTAATATGTTATATATATTTAACCAGTTTAAAATCCAAGCCTGGCCTAATGCACATTCTATAAAATAAGCAATCAATGGACGATAAAAAATTGGATTGGAGCAGAATAATTCGGTAAGCATAAGCAAAGGTTGCATTTGATGCTGAATTTGTTGTGGTGCATAGGCATTTCTGATTTAAAGTAGGGCAAAACTATTGACAAATGAGCAATAGTGGCAAGCGTGAGTTTGGAAGCTTTTGAGGGCCGACAGCTAAGTTTAATTAAGGAGACATGGGTGTGCAAGTAGGATCTTTGCACAGTAACCCAAGAAAAAATTTAAGGGTCGCTTCTTAAACCATACATCTACACATAAATCGCCTTAATGATAAGATATAAAAGAATGAAAATAAGGGGTAATAGGCCTACAATAAAACGCAGATCTGATTAATATAAGCAATTTTATTAAATATCATGGCAAAACTTGAAGCCTGAAATCTAAGAATTTGAAGAGATTTTCACACAAAATTAGGGTAAAGATCTTAGATAGCACTTAGGGACTTTGCAAATACGTGTATCATTGAAAAATGGAACAAACGACCAAAAAGTAATGTCGTTTATAAAGGATTTAAACAAAATAAGATACATAAAGAGCCAGAATAAAAACAATAATCATACAGTGGTAACAAAACTATACAGTATTCGTAAGACTGGTCATTGGAACGTTAGAATAAATGAGAGAAAATATTCGTATAGTAGGGAAGCAAAATAAAACAGGTTAGAAAGGGAAAATAATGTCTTAATTGTCTTAAAGCAAGGAATACTAAAATAATCCTTAAAAATGATCGCAAGTGCAAAATAAGCACGGACAAGAGCATGCAAATAGCACATGAAAATATATTGGAAAAATGGAAATAAAATAGGCTTAACAAAAACGCATGAAGTGGAGATATTTAGGGATGATCCTGGATTAGTCTCGTGATTGGATAAATTTGGCACCGCTGCCCTGACCAAGAGGATAAATGAAAAATTAAATGCTACAGAGAAATAAATGAAAAAATATATTTATTACCCATTTTAGATAATAATTTATATATTGTGAAATTAATCATACGCCAGAGTTTTCAATTGAAATGGAAGCCAATGATCAAAATCCTGGTGCATAAGACAGAAAATGCCTTTGGGACGATTTATTCATGATGATAGATGAAAGGAACATTCAGAATGTTTCCTAAATGTGAACACTAGTAATAAATTCGCTATGATAAGGAAAAGGATATTTGGTATGTTTATGCCGCAAAAGACACATTAAAAGCTTCACTCAAGAATAAATAAGTCCAGAGGACTATGAAAACTATTCAGAAGCATGATATTAAACTAATTATATTTATTATAATGGAAGTATCTTCAGGGTTATAGGAATGGATACGCGAGAAAATGAACTGGAAAACCGATTATATGAAATTGTTGTTGTAATGATCTAATTAATAAATACAAGTATAAGGAAAGCAGACACAGCCTCACGAGATTGCTTAAGAAGATAAGTTAGGGCCCTGAATGGACAACAGTTGAGGAAAGACAGATGAGGTTTGACTATGGAAAAATAAGTCGATTGATTATTGGGACAAGTAAATTTTCCAAGGAAATATTAACAGTAATTTAAATGAAACTGAAAACAAATAAATACAAAAGAGACAAGGTGATAAACAGAGATGAAAGAAACATAGATGGAATGATAAATAGACGGCGATAGATTTTTCTAGAAATCAGTAGCAATTAGTTGGAGAATAATATAAATTAAAATGGAATATATTTGGATAAAAATAGATGTGTGTAAGTGTACAAGAAAAGACACGAAGTAGCAAATTAGCCTATAAATATTAGACATAGAAGGTAGAGGTAAAATGAGAATATAAGGGCCATTTTAAACAAAGGGTCAGTTAAGCTATCAGCACATGCATGTAAGCACACACAAAATAAAGAAAGATCAAACTCATTTTTATGATAATACTTCATTCTTGAATTAAAAAGGTGTTTTACTCTAAGCAAGAAATGCAAAGCAAGTGCAAAGGCAAAAAGATGTAGATAAATATGATATATAAGGCACAGGTCGCCGCATGCGCATGTGTGCACATAAGCGTCGGATCCCCACATGTTTTACATCAATTCATCGGCCAAGAGCCCTTAGAGGATTTAAAAGGGATCCAATTCGGTTGATATCCGCGTTATTTGAGCTCATTGACTCGAAGTGCTGGTTATGACTGATTCCGGGAATCGATCTGTATGGTGTGTCCCCACTAAGTTGGTTAGACGCAGTCTCTGATCGACAAGAAGAAAAAAGTGATTTTCCAAATCTACGTGACTGAGGATTAGCCAAATTTTGATCGCAACCATTACTGGCATGTGAAATGGCAAAAGTTCTAGTGACAGAAGTGGCCTCAGGGGTTTTTCTATGCCTGTTAGTGGACGAAAGGGGAGCGTTAACAGGACAAGCAGGAGGAATAGACACGATTGGAGGTGCCATATCAGGGCATTGCTGAAGGGAAGGAGACGGTGCTACGCGAGTGTCTAACAAGAGATTCCCCCGGCTGTCTTTGAGGCGCAGTCGGCCAGATGAATAGCGTGTCTCTTGGTGGCCGTCGGCAAATACTGTCTTCATAGTTCCATCGGGATAAATGCGACGCTTTAAGAGTAGGATAGGAGATAAAATATATAGGAATAGAAGATATGGTAGATAAAGGGATGCGATTTTCAGTTAAGAACAAGCTAAAAGTCTATTTCAATTTTGGGCTGACACAAAGGACATTTAAAAATAGTTTGGTTTGGTCGATTAAAAGCAGAGGCAAAGTTTTGGATATATTTAGTAAAGAATTCATATGAAGTTTTAGAGTAATAGCTCAGCAAATTACTAATAAGGATAATATTTTGGCAAGTTTAAATGTTTAATGAATGTATGACAACATTTCAGCTCAGTAAAGAATTCTAGCTCCAAAATCCAATCAAGAAGAACATTTGGATATCGAGGGAGCAATACTAAGCAGACTTATGGTTTTCGGATATGAATAGCAGGATATTGTGGCCTTTTGTGGGGTCGCAGTCTCCTTTCGTTGTATAGAAGTTGTTTGACCTTATTTTCGCAACTGGGTCATATTGGCAGGAAGATCTAGAGAAGCGAATCTAGTCTAGAGTCCGTAGTATGCATGGTAATTTCCAGAGTCGGACCGTGGTAATGTACCAAGTCCATGGTCCGACTCGAAATTAGCATGCATACTATGGACTCTAGACTAGGTAGGCTCCTCTAGGTCTTCCTGCCAATATGACCCAGTTGCGAAAACAAAGTCAAACAACATTTTAACGGTTATGAGGCTATTTAATATATCTATGAATGGCCCTTTCCTAATTTTCAACTATATATTTTGTGAACATATAGGCATTTACAATGAGATCTCATCTGGCCCCAAATAGATCAACATTTCCAGACCAAAGTTTGAGAAACGCTGAATAACAGAGGAAAGATTGATCTCAAAACTGTTAATTCAATTATCTAAAATACTACAAAAGAATGTTATATGGAAAAAAGGCCTGGTCTTCCTTGGAATTCACATTTAACCTGTGACCTAAGGGCATTTGTGGCAATGTGGCATAATCGTTAATGTGTCGAGATTACAGGCTGCACAGTCAGGATTAGAGTCCTATTGTGGGTTTTGATAAGATCTAGGCGAGGTTAAAACTCAGTCCACTCTGGATGAGACCCCTTTTAGGAAAGCAATGATATTCGAAATTCAATGTAAGTATCAGCTCAACTCATATCATTGTGGGAAAATTCAATTACTAGTCCTTCATCACCTTGAATGAAATAAGATGAATACATATAAGTGTAACGCAATTCTAATCTCATCTATTTTAATGCTCAATATGTGGTAGATACCTTAATTAGCTAATCGGTCTTTCAAAATTGCAAAAATAATCACCTTTACATCGAATTAATAACATTTGAGAGTTGGCACACAAGAGACTAGGGTATAGGAAGTTAAAGACTTGGTATTATGCATAGAAGCACGATAGATAAGTCGAAGACTAGAGCTAGTTGGCTAAAAGTAGACGTGTTTGATCATAGACGTGGTCAATGAAGAAAAGGCTTGACTATGAGAATCACTCGGGACCTACTCAGCAAGGCGGGAGTATGCGTGTCATCGTAAAGTCGAGAAATTGTGGGAAATAAAGCTTCGCGTAGTGCAGACAGGGTGGCAGAGGTCGGGTGAAATACTTGAACAAGTTAGGAGGCGGATCTTACGGGGAGACTAATAATAGCTATGGGAAGAGGATTAAGAGGTTAAGGGGTGAGAAAGCCAGTGTGGAGTTTGGAGAGTTCTTATGAAATCCGCTAAAAAAGGGCATACTATGTCAAATTTAAATTAAAAAATTGTGGTAGTGTAGGGCTGATACGAGGGTATAGGACCAGTGAATATCTCAGAGCAAAGGAGATATAACGTTTATTACAGACAATTAATCAAAGGATGGGCTTCATTTGTCTCCTTGACGAATTGTAGTGCGTTGCTAAGAATGGCAAAGATCACTGACGGTGCCGACTACGATTCCGTCGGAATGTCTGGGAATGTACCACGTCCATGGGCAGACTTTTGACATTATCATACATACAATGGACTACGGACTAGGTGCGTTCCTCTAACTCTTCCTACTAATATGACCAAATTGCGAAAACAAAGTCAAACAACTCGTAAAAAACGAAAGGAGACTGCGACCATACAGAAGGCCACACCACCTTGGTCTTCATACCGTCGATCAAGCATAAGTAGTTCTATCCAACTTCCTACCAACGTTCCTCACATTAAACGTATTTCTAATCTATCACTTTTAATAATCGCTCTTATCTTCCTTTCAACAGTAGACGTAGCATAATCAGCAAACCTATTTGTTTGAGACCATTCTACCTCATTTCCAGTCTCTGGCCTATGTGTTTGTAAACTTCTGATCAAACTCTCTTTACATGCATTTTTCTGTTCCTTAATCTTTGTTGAATAGTACAGCATGTCTTACCAACACTAGATCGACCACAGGAGGCACAATTACGTAGAATGTGTGATGGTTTCTTTGAACATTTTTTGTATCCCCCATTTTCTGACTTATTTGCCAATCTTCTTTTAAGGAAGGCATGACAGCAAAATTAGGACATAAGAAAAGCTCTCAGTTTGTCTATATTTGACTAAGTAGTCTCTGAAGGACAACCAGGTTTCGATTAATCACCTAAGATAACATTTTTGGGGGAACTTTCATTTCGTATGAAAGTGCATGAAGAAGAGATTCGTAAGTCGATTTCATCAGAAGAGGACGGATCAATCCCATTGTACTGCATTTGATTGGCTTTTATATGACGCCCAGGTTTACACAGTCCATTAGAGCTCTTCCCTCGTTTCGGATGAAAACGAGCTGAGCTTTCGGCTATCATATGATGTACATCATCAGATCTGGGGCTCATTCATGTAAATGCCTCGCGTTAACACTAGGGCACGAAAACCATTCGGCTCAATCTTATATCTTATATAGATTCAATTAAGCAAAGGAAAATTAAAAACCTAGATAGATATAGAGTGGTTTGGCTAATTATCTTTCATACTGGTCCTGCCACTTTTTGCTACTTTATGGACGAAAGCTCAGCTCGTTTTCACCCGAAATGAGGAAGGTCTCATGAGCTTCGTCAACCTATACATCGTGTACAAGCCAAACGACTGCAGTAGAACGGGATTCAACCATCCTCTTCTGGTGAGATCGACTTAAGAAATCTCTTCTTAATGCACCTTGATACGAAATGAATATCCCCCAAATAAGTAATTTACGTTTGAAAATTAACCCCTAAGTAAAGAGATATTATTCCCAATTAGGCCCAAAGGATTATTATTGTACAGGAATATATCTTTCAGTCGTTCTAAGTCTTTAGTCTAATGACTGTTGTCCGCCAATCCTATACTCTAAATAATCATTGACTTCAAAATTCCAACCTTACTTTTGTAAGAAAATTAAGAAAAGAGCCAAATGATAGAGATATAAAGATTTAGACTATATTCACCATGTGAAGATAAGCATATGAGTTTTCTTGACTACATAATACAAATTAGTTGTGATAATGTTATCCTATTATGATAATATCAGTCATATGAGATAAAATCATTGCCTGTTTACCCTTGAGTCGAAGAAAATTGTCCCGGGTCCATCAGTCTTGTCGTGGGATCGACCTCTAAGTCAGTGTTTGGTATATGCATTCCTCGGGGCTATCAGTTATTATGGAATAAAAGTCTAACTACTCCAGGTCGCATAAGGAGATTTGATTAAGTTATCATTCAAAAATTACTAAGTCCCGAAAATTGATTATATCAAAAATAAATAAAATCGTCGATTTCAATGACAAAGATTTGTTTGCTTAATCAACAATTCCATAATAATTGAGTCTGGCTTGTCATGAATATTGAAGATGTGTTGAAGATTAGGTGTTTCATAGAATTAGGTGAATTTATCTCATAATGCAGTGATCCCCAAACTGTGCACCGCAGCGCCCCGGGGAGCCGCGGCCTCTTTGCAGAGGCGCCGCGAAATATTATAAAAGCTTCAATTTGAGAAAATGTGCAGTGATTTGCAGGCTCATCCATCACA
>CAAALY010000354.1:0-10591 GCA_900617795.1 Protopolystoma xenopodis
ACTGTATAGAGGTTGTTTGACCTTGTTTTCGCAAGTTGGTCATATTAGTAGGAAGACTTAGAGGAACACACCTAGTCCGGAGTCCCTTGTATGTATGATCATTTCCATAGTTGAACCATGGACGTGGTACATTCCCAGAGGTTTCGTCGGCATCGTCCGTGAGTCTTGCCATTCTTAGTACCACACTACAACTCGTCAACAACACAAGGGAAGCCGATCCTTTAACCAAACTTGTGCTAAACAGTTGTGGTATCTTGCCTTCTGCCCTGGGCTATGCTTATTTCCTATATCCGCCTATCACACCTTCACTGTTACAATTTTTACCGTGCTTATTTAGATGTAGTTTAGTGTGCTCCTGTGTGCGGTATTTATGAAAACTCTTTAGCCTCCACGTTGTCATTCTCACTCCCTTCACCCTTGTACTCGGAATGCTCATCAGTCTGCCATATTGTTACGCAGTTCTCCTTCCATGGGTCTTATCACAGTCTCTCTCTTTCCTCATAAGTTCCGTCTGGTATATACCTGGTTTACGTATTTTCTTGACCCCTGCCAACCCATCTGTGCTACTCGATGCGTTATTCGCCCTCCTCTGCGTATGGGTGACTAATTCGGGGCTAAAGCCTCTGAGTACATCTCATTGTCAAGCCTTTGCTGCATGGACAACGTCTATGGTAATTTATATATATATATATATATATATACAAAGGCAGGTCGAAACTTTTATTTGTGGCAATAGTCAAAACAATATCAAATGAATGCAAAATAATAATAAAACGAAAAATTAGAAATGCAATAAAAGTGTAACCCTATAAAAATTAGTGAAATTCCTTAAATCCCTATGATCTCCTGTCCTTTAATTTCATGTTTAAGCAGGTAGTTAATAATAGAATAATATATAAGGTGAATTTCGCTACTGATGATTAAATATTCATTGTATTATTCTTTTTTCCTTTATAAGCTTAATTTACTCGATTGTATTATGATCTCCCTTCCCTCGTAGTAAGTTTATCATGAATCACTTATGGAAGGATGAAATTCTAAATAGAACATAATATCAAGGATATTTTTTCATAAGTGAAGAAAATAAACAGTGCAGAGATAATAATATTTGTGATAATAGTTATTGGTGATACTAGCTATTGTTAATAGAAGCCCTCCCACGACTATAAATGACCTAGAAAGATCATCAATTAGAGACCGGAGATAGTCCTTACTGGCACATTCACTCTACATACTTGTAAGTAGGTGAAGTCGATTCAGGAAAAAGAAGTAGACGTGGTTGCAGTTGCTTCCTTACATAAATAGAGAATATTAACTTTAAATAAGTTTCGAAATTACCAGAATATCATGTATAAGAGTTGTGTTTATCCTTGTTCGCGATTTATCCAGCAACAATGACGCATGCTTACGGAAGTAGTATTTAGCACGAGGCTGAGGCTTGAATAGCTGCGAGTCTGGTTAGGGCTTTCACTCCTCACATGACTTGAATATTACACACATATACAATATACCTCATGGCTAAACATTAGTCAAGATGGCAGGATAAATATATATATGCGTAGGCGCAAAGAAAGCTCTAAAACTTTTTTTATTCCCATAGTTAAAATAATATCAAATGAATGCAAAAGAAATTAAAAATGAAATAAAAGTGTATCACTACATAAATTAGTGAAATCCCCAAATGCCTATTATCACCTCGTTTTAATGTCATTTTAAGTTATTAAAAACGTAGTGTAAGAAGGAGTGAAAAATAAATGTTTTACTAGTCATAGGAGTATATCATAAGTCGATTTTGTGCAATCCACATGAATATATAACTCTCAATTTTGAAGGAAAAGTTGATTGTAAGGAATTCATGACACAGAGTAAAGGCTGTTGGATCGTGCAAAGGAGACCTCGACTAAGCGTCCTTCAAACATAATGAGCCTGTGCCAAACTTTCGTCTGTACTAAGGTAAAAGGTGGCCGACTCTTATCTTATTCGCTGTATCGAAGCTTACCAGCAAATATCATTTTTCTATATTCTGATCATATACTAACTTTTATAAAGTTATAGGAATTCTTTAAAGAAAACCCACAAGCTTCGAAGATTTCCTTTAACTGAGTACAAATAAATCATGATGCTTTATGCATTACACTACCCCTACTATTTAGAATAATCCCAAGTGAGGTATTTTCCTTATACGCATTTGAAAGTCATTCACTTGGAAAACGCTGAAAAAATGTGTTCATTTCCCACTTTTCCAGCTCTCTGCCACTTACATTTTGTAGCAGAACACCCTTAAGTCTAGCATTAAGTCCTTCGATCGGGTCCCGTATTATAGTGTTATGTGTCGTTTCATCGTCTAATACCTGCAACATATTACTTATATAATCAGTCCTGGCCAAAACTACCAGTATTGCTCCTATCTGTTAAACTCATTAATTCAAGATGTTTAGTTGAGTATATGAAGACCAAGATGTTGTGGCCTCTGGTATGCTCGCAGTCTCCTCTCGATTTATAGAAGTGGGTTGACCTCGTTGTCGTAACTTGGTCTTCTTGTCAGGGAGACTATGTATAACGCACCTAGTCCGAAGTCGTCTGCCATAGTAGTTTTCATGATTCTTAGCATCTGACAGTGGATTTGGTACATTCTCAAACGTTTCGCTGGCATTGTAGTAGGCGAGTCTCTTTGACGAGTTCGTAGCTTGGTGCGTAGAATGGCAAAAATCACTGATGATGCCGACTACGATGCCAGAGAAACGTTTGAGAATGTACCAAATCCACTGCCAGATGTTGGGAATCATGACAACTACTATGGCAAACGACTTCGGACTAGGTGCGTTCTACATAGTCTCAAGATGTTTGGTTTAAAGATGGGGTATTTTACAAAGATAAAGATGCTTGCTCTGCTTTTGTCTGTCACTGAACAGGCAAAAGCTTAGCATAGGTTTATCGAGATCACAGGACGGTGAACCGAAGGCTTGGCACAATCCACCAATCTTCCCCCAGCATCAATCCTCTTTCGATTTCCTGTAAGAATATTTCACGAATTTGTTACAGCCAATCTTTCCTTCAAAGTGAAAAGGCATATCACAATAAAGTTCTACGGAATTTTTTGCCATCAAGTTTTTTATCCTAGCTTATTAATGTTGAAAATAAAAAGTAGTCCCAGGTCAGTCCTATTGCAAACAGTTTTGATATAGATGACAAAAGAATGATTTTCGTATGAGATTTTCAACAAATTTTGAGCATGATAATTGATGGCTTAACATTTGTTTACGATAGAGGAATTTTGGTATTATTAGAATACCTAATCAACTAAAACTATTACATTTGTGGGTTGGCATACAAGAGACTGGGCATAATAATCATAGACTTGGCATTATGGATAGAAGGTCGAGAGATACGGCGGAGACCATTGATAATTTGCTATCAGTAGATAAGCTTGTTCATAGATGTGGTCTATGAAGTAAAAGCTACTCGAGCATCTAGGCATTAGGTTCTTACTCACTGAGGCTGGTGTATACATGCTATTAAAGGCTTGAGACAGCACGAGTAGCACAGATACGGTGACAGCGGTGGAGTAAAATCACTGAACGCGGCAGATAAGGTAAGGATATTACGCACATTGGATCAACACTTCCAGCAGTGGAGGAAAATGATGCATCCAGCGAGGAATGTGAATAGATCTACCTAAATCTGGTCGAAGCCTTAACTAACTTTAGACAAACAAGTACGAAATTGCGATATTTTTGAGCCGATACGAGGATATAGGATAGGTGAATGCTCCAAGATATCACGACTGTTTTTCAGACAATTAGTCAAAGGATCGACTTTACTTGCCTCTTTGACGAGTTGTAGTGTGGTCTTAAGAATGACAAGGCTCACTGACGATGACGACTGCTGTGCTGGTGAAACATCTGGTAATGTACCAAGTCCAAGGTCCGACTTTGGAAATTAGCATGCATACCATGGACTCCGGACAAGTTGTATTCATCTAGGTCTTCCTGCCAATATGACCAAGTTGCGAAAACAAGGTCAAACAATTACTATTATTGCAATACTTTATTTACCTCAAGGTTTTGATATAATCTTTGCTTTATTAGCATGTCTTGGAGAAGTCCTGTTGTAAATTTTGAAAAAAAATAATTATCCATTTGACCAAACTAAGTGAAGCTTAAAAACCGCTAGGCTGTTCTTATCAAGGAGGAATCGTACGAAAAAAGTACGATAATCAAGGGTTAAGAGCCATCCTTGATTTTTTTTACAACTTAGAAAGTAACAATAAAATCACCTTTAGACATCATTGCAAACAACGTTCTACTTATGTTCAATTAATGTACTGCCAACGAAATTAGCTCAATTTATGGTCTGTAAATTATAATGTAAGAATTCCATTTAAATAGAGCTGTATTTTTAAGTTATCTGCTAGTTGATTGGAATTTTCTATGACAGTATGAGATGTAAAAGAAAGGGTACTAAGATGACAAGTAAAAAAATTCACAAGCAGTTGCTCGCAGAGGAGGGTGGACATGGGTCCCAAAATAAGAAAAATAGGAAGGAACGGCGATCCCCGGCTTTGTTGTCTTTTAATGGAGCCAATGGCGTTGAATATTTATTAACAAAGCATATTTGGTTCAGTAAGCCAAATAAGGTAGAATTATGGAAGTTTCATAAGTTTTGATTGTTTCTTCGTTTTTTATGATTTATTTCGAAGTCCCACTTAATTCATTTCCGTTGCTCAACGCAACTTTAATGCATATTAAATAAAGAAAAAGCAGTGTGGCATAATACAAAATCTGGCTCTCAGAGCAAGGGAAAAGAGCTAACAAGACAGAGCATGGAAAAGAGGCTAAGCCCCAAGCTATACTATCTCGGTCTTTATGCCATCGGTCTACCATAGTTCAACTTTTTTGCAGAATAAGGGGTAAAAACATAGATTAGACGTACAAGTGAGAAGGTGAAAAATAGATATTTGGCAATCTTTTTACGATCATTCGCAATTCTTGAAATAAACTGCCCTAGAAAAACAAACCCATATTGCAAGACTATCGTCAAACACGGATATATAAAAGTTGTTGTAACTGGAGAGTTTTATTTAGACTAAAAATGAATAGATGGAATCTAAGAAGTAGAAATAAAGCAAACAAAATTTAATAGCGCATCTTTAGGAGATAAAATGTGGAATAAAAACTGTAGAAGGCTTATTAAGGTATGTTAAAGTAAATTTTAACTTAGATTTTTAATATAAATAGCTCTGATGATTAAATAGCCACATATCTAACCATCACTGAGATAGGGCTTGTAGTGAAATTATATAGATAAAGTAGCTTTTCAAACAACCCAAAAATCTTAAATAAGAGCTATATTCATCCCAAATTACATAGGATTATGAAGGAGTGATAGTTGAATTTTCCAACAAAACTATGAGTAGGCCTTCCAAAGCCATCGATTTTAAATAGCCTTGCTGCCCTATGAATATTCTCCGTTAAGATCTCGCCCGTGATCCATTAATATCTCCAACGGGAAACGAATCTGAGTGATCTAGCGTATAATTCTGGTGTGTTACCAATATGCCACACGGCCAATGCCCGTAGGTCACAGGATAAGCGTGAATTTTAAGGTTAGGCAGGGCTCTCCCATATTACATTTTGCTGAGGGAATGTCGAAATACAATTAATTTAGACGATCGTAATAACAAATACAAGATCGCTTAGTAGAAATTTCCACAGCAAGATGTTATATGGAATAAGCATAGCCTTCATCATCCGATGCAAACTAGTGCAAATGGAAGTCTTTTTGGTAAACACCTACTGACCTTATTAAATAGAGAATTAATATTCACTGACTTGGCTGAAACAATCAACCAGGGAACTTAGCATTTCGTCTAATGCTGACTATTCTATTAGTATATGCGAAGAAAAGTTGTTTCGAGAAATCTTTTGTTGAGCCAAAGTGGTCATCTATATATCTTACCAACTATTTGGGGGTTAGTAATGACTCTCCCAGGAAGTGTTATTCAACCTGAGAGCTAGGCAAGATTACATTGCGAATCCTTGTGTTTGTTCATATGATTTACCATCAAAGGTAAAATACGCGCTACTTATGAATAGGTAAAGAAGTCTATGTAGAGACGCTACGCTTAACCTTATTCCTTGTGTGATCTTTGGATGCTCCTCCAGAGTGTACCAGAGCCTGAATAGCTCCTTGAACAGGAATGTTTGTGTACATAGACACAACATGAAAACTTATTAGCCCATCTTCAAAAGTTATTTGCTAATCAAATAATTTTATAAACTCATAAGAATTTTTGACTGAATATAGTCAATAATTGGCAGTTTTAATTAGTAGTATACCTACAAAACGTGAGATTTGATGCATCACACTTCCATTATTATTTACAATTACTCTTAGATGAACATCCCCCTTGTGATATTTCTTTAAAGGCATATACTTGTTAGTATCATTTAAATGAACTGGCATATTTTCTATATAACTAGAATAGAGGAGCTAATTAATTAAAAAAGTATGTCCAGAGAATGGTTTACTTAATTTGGAATAGTATTTCCAATAAGGTTCTTCACTATCCTCCAGCGGAAAGACTTAATACTAGGTTAAAGTATGCTCTAAAGGTATGTGTAAGTAATGGTGAAATAGAGAAATGGATAATGAAGTAACTACTCCAGAAAGATGCAAGGGCCCCCAAGGCTTACGGTCTTACTAAGGTTCACAAAAAGGATGTTCCTCTAAGAGTAATTGTAAATAATAAAGGAAGTTTGATGCATCAAATCTCACGTTTTGTAGGTATACTACTAATAAAAACTGCTAATTCTTGACTATATTCAGTCAAAAATTCTTATGATTTTGTAAAATTACTTGATCAGCAAATAGCTTCTGAAGATGGGTTAATAGGTTTTGATTTTGTGTCTATGTACACAAACATTACTGCTCAAGGAGCTCTAGTACACTCTAGAGGAGCATCCAGAGATCACATAAAAAATAAGGTTAAGCGTAGCGTCTCTACATAGACTTCTTAACCTATCCATAAGTAGCGCATATTTTACCTTTGAAGGTTAATCATATGAACAAATACTTTGGAATCTAACCTCGTGGTAAGGAAAGTTTGGATAGTTTCTTAATTTCACTTAACCAACGTGAAAGAAACATTAGGTTAACAATGGAAATGATCCATACCTTTTTGGATGTTTTGATGATTGGAGAAGACGTGAAGTTAGGAAGACTTAAGCATTCTCGGTCAGGGATTTTTCTTAGGCCATTAAGACTTGATGACCAGATATGATGAAAAACTGGGTTTCGAAGAATTCCTTAATGAAATATTGTGGCATGACCTTCAATTTCAAATGGAAAGTTGGTTGGAAGGAATTCGTGATGTGGTCTTACCGGAAACCGAAGAAGGATTGTCACGTAAGGAAGACTATTGAATCGTGCGAAGAAGTCCTCGGCTCACCATACTGCGACCCCGATGAAACTGTGCTAAGTTTTTGTTTGTACAGTGACAGAAATCATCAGAGCAGGATTTCATACTTCATGAAATACAGCAAAAATATATAAACCAGGAAAAAGTGGCCGGCTGCAACCCAAGCCGCCTCTTTTCTCGGTTCAGTATATTTTTACTGTATTTCCTAAAGTATGGAATCTTGCTCTGATGATGTATGTCACAATACAAACGAAAGCTTAGCACAGTTTAATTGGGATCGCAGTACGGTGAGCAGATGACTTCTTTACACAATGTCATAGTCTTCCTTACGCGATAATCCTCCTTCGGTTTCCGGTGAGAACACATCACGAATTTCTTCCAACCAACTTTCCTTTTAATGACCATTCCTTGACACTGGGATTTTTTGATAAATCTGACTTAGGACCGGAATTGCGTATAGACGTTAACACACCCACACACGCACGCACAGCTCTGATCATGCCTATCATATGATGGACGGAAGCTCAGCCTGTTTTCATCCAAGACGGGGGAGGTCGTCAACCTGAACGTCGTATAAAAGCCAAATGGCTGCAGTACAGCCGGATTCATCCATCTTCTTCTGGTGAGATCGACCTACGAATCTCTTCTTCATGCCTTTTTATACGAAATGAAACTCCCCCAACAATGTTATCTCAGGAGATTCATCGAAACCCAATTTATCTTCGTAGCTAAAATTATTTAATAAAGATAAAGTATAAAGGCCTAACGAATAACCTGTAATTGATCCAAAAGGTCGAGATCAAAGAACCGATTCTGAACTAAGGAGAAGTCCAGCCTCAATAGTCAAGCATGAATATCTAATGCATTAAAATGCATGCCTTATGTCTATACATGAGGTCAATATTATTTAAAAACCTCAAATAAAAAACTATAATTTGAATCAGCTTTGGTAGCTCACTAAGTAATAGTTGTATTTCCCATAATGAAATGAGTAGGCTTAGCGATGCCGCCTAATTTCATATAGCTTCAATTTTCAAAGAACATTTCCATCTAAGCTGGACTAAGGTTTCCACCAAGCCATCTCTTATCAGTACCCCAAACGGGATTCTAAAGCGGGTCGTGAGCGCAAGCGTCAATGTCAGCATTCTACAACAGCCACGGGTGTCGATGATCCACAGGACAAATGCTGATCTAAAGACAAGCCACGTATTGCCCCATTCTTACTTATAATTGGAATGGTGCCGATAAAGCGAACTTGTATTTGACATTAGAATCGACGATGTTACCAAAGTTCTAGTGCTTGAAAGATATACGTATTTCAAGACATTCCTCACGGAGATAGCAACGTTGTCGACTCTAAGACCAAATACGAGTTTGCCTAATCGATAGCAATAAATTCATAGAAGTGAACAGGGAAAGGCCTGGCTCTCATTCACCCTGTGACTCATTCGCATCCGTGGCTGTGGCAGAATGATAAGGTAGCCACTTGGCGCCCACGATCCGGCATCGAATTCAGTTGAGGGGACTGACGAGACTTGGGCGATGTCGAACCACCAATCCAGCGTGGACAATAAAGCTTTTTGGGAGTAAAACTATGCGAAAATTTATGGCATCGTGTAGTTTGCTCATTTCATTGTGGAAAATTCAACTTTAATCGGGCATTTCTCTCAATGAACAACAGTGTACATAAACAAAATAGCCCCTATTTTAGGAAGTAGGCGGGAGGCCATCCTCAGACTTGGGA
This sequence comes from Protopolystoma xenopodis, assembly GCA_900617795.1. Classification (NCBI taxonomy): domain Eukaryota; kingdom Metazoa; phylum Platyhelminthes; class Monogenea; order Polystomatidea; family Polystomatidae; genus Protopolystoma; species Protopolystoma xenopodis. The sequence continues at coordinate 9,165 of CAAALY010000354.1, forward strand.
CTCTCACATTTTCTTTGCGCAGTTTATTCACACAGCTACATTCCACAGCCTAGCAGGGAAGCTTTTACACTTCTCACATCTGGATAATGACAACGTCGATTTGACCTCCAAGGATCAAGAGTACCGCACATACCCAGCTTCAGAAACCAAACAAAGCCCATTTAGCTTATCGTTAGGCTGGTGACAATGAAATTGTCCTCGCCAGAGGAGACGTCCGATCAGACCAGTACTTCAGCGCAAAGTTTGCATGCGGCATGGCTGCACCTTCACGCTTTTACAACACACATCAAAAAGAGCCCCGTAACTCCAATCAGCAGCTTACCACTGTCTTCAATATCGGTTTCAAACGTTTCGAAATCGTTTGTACTAACATATAGCATATACAATCACACCGATTGAGCTGCCCTGTGACATCCATCCCTCCTCAGCTCCAGCAAGTTCCAATAACTTTCTATCAGAAATAACGTTTCTGCGCAGCCGATAGCCTGTGCACCTTCTGCATTACACCACATAATTTGCCATCCATTTCCAATTTTAGTCAGTCCGAACATTACAGTACAAGACAGTCAGGTCACAAAACAATGTTTTTTAATCGTATGAAAGTAGGGTTTCGAGACTACCATACATCTCATTACAATGTTTTTTAAACTTGATAAATGAAGTAGTAAACTAAGCAGTGAGTGTACCTACCTTTCTCTGCTTAACACTTTCAGCTGCGGTTCTTAGATGTTCTTGCATAGTTCGAATGAAAGGCTTTTGGACATCTGGCGTTAAGTCAGTCTTTTCATTGCGTTTTTTCATGCCACAATGATGCTTTTCACAGAGCTGAAAACAAACAGTCAGATAAGGAAGCGGGCCTTCCTTAGTCAATTAATGCATAAGTAAAATTAAATAATGCATAGATAGTGAAGAAAAGAGACGATTTGATATTAACTTCCAAATAAGGAGCTGCTGGAAACAAGAATAATAATAAACGAAAGTAATAAGGATAGGCAATGGTTATACTCGCAAAAAGAATATTTAATAAGAGACAATAGGACTCCAAAAGATAGAAAAGAAATAGTAAATGTCTTTTAGTAGAGAAAAAATGACACAAATGGTCATTAGGTAAATGTCTATGCTAAGCACACTGCCATAAGTTTTATACCAACGGTTTCTGTGTACGCATCAAGAACTATGACGGAGGCACGTGTAACTTCGGACTCTATATTAAAATTTAAAGCTGTATAAACGTGCTATTTTTCAATAAATCTTTAAAAGTATTGGGTTATGTGATTTTTGTTTCAATCAGAACCTCTCAAATCTGGCAATGAGGGATGCATATATAACCCCATCGATTGAGCTGACCTGTGACATCCATAAATCCTCAGCTCCAGCAAGTTCCAACAACTTCCGATCAGAAATAACGTTTCTGCGCAGCCGATAAC
>CAAALY010000355.1:0-10581 GCA_900617795.1 Protopolystoma xenopodis
TTGGCACTATATTACAACTCATCAGAGACAAGTAAAGCCGAATCTTTGACCAAATGTGTGCTAAACAATTGTGGTATCTCTCCTTTTGCCCTGGGCTATTCACTTTTCCTATATCCTCTCATCACACCTTAACTATCACAATTTTTACCGTGCTTATTTAGACATAGTGTGTTGTGTCCTTTTGAGCGGCGTTCATGAGATCCCTCCACACTCCACACTGGCCTTCCAACCCTCCCCATCACCTTTGTGCTAGGAATGTTGATCAGAATCTGCTATGCTGTTACGCACTCCTCCTTCCCTAGGTCTTATCACAGTCTCCTTTTTGCTCCGTAGAATCCGTTTGCTAACATATTGGTTCAAGTATTTCACTCGACCCCTGCGACCCCCCGCTGTGATACTCGAGTCGTTATTTCCCACACTCTCCATTTGGGTAACTAATTCGAGGCTAAAGCCTCCGAGTAATTCTCATGGTCAAGCCTTCGCTTTATGGACCACGTCTATGATAAAACAGGCCTATTGTCATCTACTAGCTCTAGTCTCGGCCGCGTCTATCTTGTTCCTATACCTAATACCATATCTATGACTTTCTATGTCCTAGTCTCTTGTTTGCCAAACCACAAACGTTGTGGTTCAACATTGAATATAATCAAAGCAAGCATGCCGATATGACCAAATTGTGAAAACAAGGTCAAACAACTTCTACACAACGAAAGGAGACTGCGACCACACAAAAGGCTATACCATCTTGGTCTTCATATCTTCAATTAATCTCACATATTTCTTTATGACAAGTGTTTATATTTGATATCATTAAAGTTTCCTCGTGCAATATTGTTCGGTTCCCGGTATTTACTTTGTTGTGACTCTAAATAAGCAGATTTGCTCTAAGTATTTTACAGCATCCTGTTATGTATTAGTTTGTGATACTCCTGCCAAAATTGAGAATAGGCTTGATATTATACTCAAGTTAGCTTTGCTATTAATCTTAATTCATATTGGCGAAATCATTATCACTTTTTATAGAAAGATTTACGCATCAAACGCTTCACTCCGTTTGTGGTATAAACGCGATTTGGTCTATTCCATCCCTTGGAAATCATCTTCAGGTTTGGGGAGATTTTTATTTTGTTTGTAATCGCATAGTGAAGAAATTCTTTGATTGATCATGCCTGAGGACGACAGCTAATTCCCATTGTTCTGCAGCCGTTTGGCTTTACAATGTATTCATGTTGACGCATTCCACGAGACATTCAGCCTCGTTCCAAGTGAGCTCAGACTGAGCTTTCTTTTATTATATCACAGACATCAACAGAGCTATGACTCATTCTTGTAAAACGTTTAATATTAACACTATCTGAAAAAGACCTAGTCCTGGTACTCGCTCTTGTGTACGCCGAGTCCAGAAAACTAGGCTAATTTTAAAAGGTATAGAAAGATGTTGTTAGTCCATTATTGAATACATATATGTGCCTTTCTGCTAGTATTTGTATGAATATATATTTGTGCGGTGGTGTATGTGCATGTATGTGTGTGTATGCATGTATGTGTATGTGTGTGAGCGCGTCGGCATACGCATTTTTAGCGATAACTACTACAAATCAGGATTGATTTCTGCAACTCAACGAATTGTATCAATTGCATTTATAATACTTCTTGTAAAGTTGCTAACTTTTAGTTAGAATGGCTAAAGTTGGTGTACAATTGCCCTATTAGCAGGCTCATACAACTATTTCACCAGAACATGACGGCTGATTCCCGTTGCTTTGCAGTCGTTTTATTTTACTTCGAAGCTTATCTTGACGCAGTCCACGATGCATTTATCTATGCGGATGTAAATGGGCTTGCTCTTGATCCGTATAATGTCAAAAATCCTCCAAGCTAGATTTACTTCTTACGGGACCTTTAAACTAACACGAACTCACGATGACTTATTCTTTTTTATCTTATATTGTATAAATATATTCTCATATAAAAATTTTAAAAAATATGCGGTACCGTGTATAACACGATTTTGATTATTCTTTTAAGGGTTGAAAATATGTATAGGCTTGTGTGTGTGTGAGAGAGTGTAGTTGAATGTGTAAGGGCGTAGGCCAGAGTACAGAACACAAATCACAATCCTAACCAATAACCATGGAGCTTAAGTAATCAACTCTTAGTGATTCAAGGTAAAGCATGACTGTTATTGCTTAAGCCGTAACGTCCGGTTGAGACGATGAACCGCGTGTCAATATGCACGTAGAGGCACGAAACCATCAATCAAAATTGACACTTCAGGCTTAAGTGAGAATGAAAGCTTCCTCATGAAGAATAGTTCATTGGCGATTTAATTAATAAAAGGCAAGCTGACAATTTTTATCATGCCTTTGGGCCTCCTCTTTAGGAAGATAGGCGAGCTGATGAGGAATTTGTGGAGAGTAGCAGTTTTAAAAATAGAAATTCGGATAATTTTTTTGGTTATGTCCTCTTTTGGCGTACGGTATGACCAGCTATTAAGGTCAAACTGTATCAATTTTACAGCTCATGTGATCGCCATATTCAGCAAGTGAGCATAAAAATGTTTATGGTCGTGTTAAACGGTCGAAAGTAGCTGATCACGAGGCGGAAACACAAAACTGGATAGTCCCAAACACATTGGTTTTTGCATTATGGTACACCAGCTGATAGAGAAGATATGATAGATTAGGAAATACATGAAATTTAAGAAACGCAAATATAAAGTTATGTAAGAACTTCTTATGCATATGTGCTAGGCGTCAGGAGAGCGAAAGTGTTGAGTCACCGACTGGTCAGGTTACTAATGGTTCCAACAACATCCATATTTTTCAATTGTTCTACCCATTTTCAAGCCTGCCTCGCCTAAGCTCCTTAAAATTTGATGACCTAGGACTGACATTAGTCTCCATTGCAATTATTCAAACTTATGACTTAAGCGCGTAAAGATATAAATAAACATATCCATGCGCAAATGCATGCACAAGCAAACGTATAAGTACTTAGAGTAAGATGTACAGAGAACCAACCAAATTATTGTATATCTATCTATCTATATTTACGCATTGTCGTTTTTAGTTATGGGCATATATACCATGTAAATTAGAGCCTGTTAGTCAAGTGAATTGATGGACGAAATCTCATTCCATTTTAATCCTAATTGAAGAAGAAAATCTCATGTCTTGTGCAAAACTGAATGTAATGCTAAACTTAAACGACTGCGTTTGAGAAAGAAGTTGATTTCGAGACTATACATAATTTTAATATAAGAATTTATCACCTTGCCACTAAGGAATAACAATTAAATTTTTTCCCATAATGAGATGCCATTGAATTTTACTTTGCCTTGCCTCCATACAGCTTGTCTCATTAATAGTGGATTACAGTTTTGAATTCGTCTAGCTCTCATGAGGGCCCCCAGCAGGACTCGATACCGGGTCGTGTTTATCACAATTGTAATCGAAGACGTTACTAATTTACAATATAAGTAGGTTTCGAGATTAGCAAAAAATCTTGGTTACAAATAATAACAGTGTTCAGTCTATTTCGTTTAAAGTGACGAAGGAATGATGGTTGAATTTTTTCACAATCATATGAGTATGCCTTACAGTTTCATTGCATTTCACTCAGCTTTGCTTTTAAATGTTTCTTCATTCAGGATGGATTGCAGTTTCAACCTCGTCTAGAATACACTAACCCTCCCCCAGAGGGACTCGAAATCAGCTAGCGCAGCTTATAGTCTGACGTGTCAACCACTCTGTTATAAGGCCAAAAGTGAATTTCAAGGAAGGCCGAGACTTTTTGGTATCACCTTGTTTGGCGCACTGCTCTACCCATGTTCGAGTCCCGCTGAGGATGCTGATGAGATCTAGGCGAGGTTGAAACTGCAGCCCACTCTGGAGGGGGAACACTTTTGGGAAAGAATTATGCGTGAAATTTAATTGAAGTATGAGGCCTACTCACGCCATTGTGGAGAACTTTAATTGGCAGTCCTTTATCACATCAAGCGAAATAGGATGGACACAGTTGTTAATCAAGATCTACCGGTAGTCTCGATGGCCTATATAGTTACGGAATTTTTTGTTTAAGAACTTAATAGGGTGGTAAACCTCTCCACGAAACTTTGATTCAACTCTTTCAAATAAAATAAAAGCCCTAACGACAATATTATCTAAGGAGGTTCATCGCAACCCAGTTCATCTAGGTGTGAAAACATTAAGCCTAATGAAATGAGTAGACAGATTGACTTTCATACGAAATGAAGGTTTCCCTAACAATGTCATCTTAGGAGAGTCATCAAGGCCTAGTTACTCTTCATATCTACAAATAAAAAAGTGTACGATCCTCTCATGTTGATTCATGCTTGGGTTTGAGTTATTATTTATTCTGTGTATGGAATCTTCATGTCATGGCAAGTGTTATAGCCATAGCTAGACTCGAGGCCTATTGAACAGCCACAAATACTTCCTACTCAGTTTTATACACTCATTCCTCCTATTCATGACGTTTTCCGTTTTATTAATTTATATAGAGTCCATAATCTTACACCTTGATGTGAAGCCCCTGTAACCCGTAAAACGTTGTTTTGTGCCAGTCTATTGAGTGTTCTGTATTGGCCATGTGTTCGATGGGCTCAGACTTTTGGACCCACAGACCTTTAAAAGCGATTTTGCACCCAAATAGTTTCTTCTGGATGAGTCGGCTGGTCTCTCCCACACAGACCTCACCAAATGAGCACAAAACCTTGTAGCAGCCTGTTCTAGAAAAAGTCTATGAAAATTCTTTAAACGAAGGAACTGCTCAAAAAAGAGTTAATTTCTCTTTACACATTGTTTTTGATGTTCCACTTCCTCAGTAGATCACCCAAATTTTCCACAGACTAACAGTAAGGCAAAATCAGGAAACGAGCAGAATGGTCCAATTGTCTATCCCACCCCAGATAGCAAGCTCCCCTCCTCTTGTTACCGATAATTACTATATAATTGTCTACTGATCCTAATGGGTAATTGCTTTGAAGCAATATTTGCCTCAATCTACGGAAATCTTACTTATGATAAGAAATTAGCTAATTTATTCGATTGTCATAGCAAATATTACTTTGCCTCAGCTAGAATCCCACCAAAGGATATAATATGGAAAAATGCCTGGTCTTCCTTAAGATTCACATCTGCCTTGTGACTTAAGGGCAATCATGTGAATGGGGCTTAGTAGATACGAAGACAAACTTGGTTTCGATGAATCTCCTGACATAACATTGTTAGGGGGACCTTCATTTCGTATGAAAGTGTATGAAGAAGGTATTCGTTGGTCGATCTCACCAGATGAGGACGGATGAATCTCGTTGTACTGCAGATGTTTAGCTTTTTTACGATATTCATGTTGACGCAGTCCACGAGACTTAGTAGTTAACGTGTCGAGATCGCATGGTTAGACACCCGCTGGGGGCGTTAATACGACCTAGGCGAGGTCGAAATTTCAGTCCACTCACGCAGGGATGAGAGCACCATTTTTGAAATAAAATAGACGTCATTGTTGTAAAATTCAACTACCAGTCCTTCATCCCCTTAACCGAAATAGAGTGAATACATTTCATATAACTGATTTACGAACAACTATTTGCGGCTTTTGACTAGGCTTACGGGGAGAGAGAGAGCGCAGGAAGAGTCGCTAAGCGGGAGGAGGCTGGATTAGCCTCGAGTCTAGCTAGGACTATTATTCTTGCCATAACATGAGCATTACATACACACAATAGACAATAGCACAAGCCCGAACATGAATCAACATGAGAGGATCGTACACTAGTTTACTTGCCTAAGGAAACAGCTGCCACCGAACGCACTTCCGGTTCGTGAAACAACTTCATTCATTTGCAAGCATGTAGAGTAAGGTTGAGGTAGCCAACCAAATTATCGGATGGTTCATTAAGATGGCGAAGTTGGATATATAAAAAAGCGACTGGGCTTACAGCGGACCACCTTTTCTCTTGGTTTAGTATATTTTTTATTTAATTCGTAGAGTTTGCTTTCTTTACCTAATGACGACTACCACGGCGGTGCAGACGAAAGCTTAAGCCAGTTTCATTGGGGTTGCAGGACGGTGAGTCGATGAGTTCTTCGCACAATTTAACGATCTTCCATACTTGACAATCTTCCTTAGGTTTCCGGTTAGACCACACCACGAATTCCTTTCAACCAATATTTCCTTAAAGCTGTAATGTCAATACATATTACTAAGGTACTCTTCGATACCCAGTTTTTCTTCATAACTCTGAAAGTAACACTATACTTACCGGGTTTTATTCCCATTCGGGCTGTTGATTATATACAGGCAAGGTTTAAATTGCTATTCATCCCGAATCGAATGACCTTTCAAAAATTAAGGCTAAGTGGAATTCACTGGAAACATGAGGCCTACTCATCCCATCGAGGGAACCTTCAATTATTAGTCCTTTATCACCATTTGCAACAAAGGCTGAATACAATTGTCATTTGAATATAGCCTCAACACACATAAACTTAAATCGAAATTGAATTGTTTTTTTCAATCAGCAAGATTAGCACTCCGTTATGTAACGAAATGTCCTATGGTTTGCAGGGCTGATGCGGTTTTCATAGAAACCCAGATCTCCCACCTTTATTATTTATTATTGGATTATCGGTAAAGCAGACTAGTATTTGTCTTTTCAATCAACAAAGGTGCTTAAACACGTTGTGAATGGCTTTCGAGACTATCAATAATACTTTAATAAGAAACTAAATCATCTTAAAATGCTAAAGATTGGCAAGTACAATATCTGTTTCTAAATCTCCTTGAGTGGACTAGACTGACTCATGCTCATACTTGAGATTTATTATCTTCCCACATAAGTGATGCTGTTTTAAATGATAAATACAAATTTGCTTGATCAACAATTTCCCTTTAAAAATGTCTATTTAAATATGCATGCTCTATTACCTATTTTCCATCGTGGCTGTGTGGTAGAGTAGCCGCACTAAACCCTGTTTTGGGTCCGTTTGGTGATGATGATGAGGTCCGAGAAAGGCACAACCGAGATGAGAAAATCTTTAATAAGACGATTCAAAGTAAAATTCTTAGTCATAGGTAGGTCTGCTTATTTAAATCCGTGAAAAATTAAAAAAAATTAGCTTTTTAATCTACTTTAGGGACTTACGTTGTACTGCATTGTGAGCTGATTCTGTAATAAGACAATAAAAATATTAATGGAATTTAACACACCCCTATAATATTCAGCTTGATGACTGTGAAATGTGATTTGTTACTAAATGTTTGTAAATTTTGTCTATCTAATGTCAATTCTAACAATGCATCTAGCAGCAGGTGAACCTCACATACAATTGATCCATAAGCCTACTTGTTTGATTCTTCTGAGCACATCTAATATTATGGCTGATGAGGTAATAGGAAAAATGTACATAAAATGGCAATAAGTTATGGTTGGTCAAGAGAGCATTACAAGATTGCTCATACACCAGGTCAAAAGGAATTATAAAGCACTCTAACTATCTTTAACTCCTCCTTTTTCGAATATACCTTATCAAGGAATATCTGGTGCATTTGCGCAACAGAAGCTGAGGGATGTCTGACCAATTTTGTGCATATTCTCTTCTTTCTTGATGCAGAAACTCTTCCGTTCCTCCAACTCAATTGCCCTACAACCGCAGGTCTGATACTTATCAATAAAAGGCATAATTTTTCACTTCCGGCTTTGAAATGAGTTTAGGTTAACAGTTAGTATTTCGGTCTGTAAATTAGTCAACAGCATCAGCACGGCTTGCCATCAATTTGGTTGCAATCCGTAACTTTGTTGTGACAATAATGGGCGTTTTATGCATAATATCAAAAGGCGAGCGGAATGCGAAATTGAGGCAAGAGATACACTTAATGAAAAATGCATAATTCTGGTTAGTGCCGACTGGTTGCTACAGTCTTCAAAACATATTCTAAAACAAATTAAGTCGTCACACTGATATGAATAGAAGACCTACCAGCAAGATTATTATACTAAGGAAAAGTGGGTTTCGAGGAATCTCTTGTTTTACCATTGTTATATAGAAGTTTATTTCGTACTGAAGGGCATACTGAAGGGATCAGAGCTGAAACTCATTCTTGCAAAAGTTTCGAGTTAACACCAACTCGAGAAGACTAACTCTAATTCTAGCCTACATGCTATGCTTATTCATAACGAAAAATATTTAGATATAGATGGATATATAATGGCTTGGTAAGTTCCCTTATACTCGAATGTGCCTGTCTATTTTGCGTGTGTGTCCATATATTTTTCCAATACCGGTAATAACTATAATTAAGTACAAAAGTGTCTAATATCAGCCTCAGGTCGTCGGGATCCCTCAATATCTAAATTGTTTTCTTACTGAATATCTATAGCATGTAGGCTAATCCGCTTAATTTTCTTGACTAAGCATTAATTTGAAAATATTTATTTCCATTTTAACCCGAATCTAGGGAGGATGTCTCGTAGGCGGCGTCGATTTAAATTTCGTATTAAGGCCAAACAGCTGTTGAAGAACGTGAATTAGCCGTCGTATTCTGGTTGATAGACGTGCTAATCTCATCGTCATGCACTTTCATACTAAATGAGAGTCTCTAAAATAAGTTCAATTATCAGTTGCATAAAGAGACCTAAAGTGATTGTAGTCCCTACTCTGAAGAAGGGGGGAGCGCCATGATACAGTTATATGCAAACATGCTGTGTTTTGAAGTCTCCTTCAGTTATTTGGTGTGACCTGACTTTTAATTTCGAAGAAAAAGTTGATTTAAAGGTATTCGTGAATTAGCCTCATTTAAAATCGAAGGTGGATTGCGTTGGAGCAAGGACTGTTAGATCGTGATAAGAAATCCTCGGCTCACCGTCTTGCATATCCGATGAATCCGTATTGCCTTTTTGTTTGTCCTGTGAAGACACTTTTTCAGTGCGAGAAACCATACTTAAAAAAAACCTTAACAATATGTTAACTATATAAAAATGAGTAGATTGGTAGATTTGTGCGTTTTTTAATAGAATATGCTTTTTGCACTGACAACATCTGTCGAGGTGGAACAAACAAATCTTTGCACGGATTCATCGAGATAGATTGACGGTTAGTCGGGGTCTTCTTCGGTATATCAACTAGTCTTCACTTTTAATCATCAACTCCTCTTTCTGTTTCAAGCAAGACAAATTCGTGAATCCCTTTTAGCCATAATTTCCTTTAAAGTTAAAAAACAAATTGCAATAATGGCCCAGTTTAGTTTTATGTGGGAAATTCTTTTGAGTAAATTGAGGTCCTGCCTTGAAATCGACTAATTTTGGGAAAGCAATACAGTTTTTACTACTCCCAAAGTATTCTGATGTTCGTTAGGGCCTGTTAAACGAGCGTCAAATGGTTTATAAAGGCCATTATAAAACAAAAAAAAATTCAATTTTCGTTTTTAGGTAGGACTCTAAGACTGCCAGTAGATCTTAAACAAGAAATGCTCTCATCATATTTTGTTTTAGCTGATGAAGGACTGGTTGTTGAATTTTCCTACAATCATATGAGTGTGCTTGATGCTTCCATTGAATTTTGCATATCCTTGCAGTTTTCACCTTCTCTAGGCTCCATCAGCACACCAGTGGGACTCGAACCTGGGTTGTGGTAGCGCAGCGTATTCTCTAGACGCGCTAACTACTAATTCCCTTGAGTCACAGGACAGAAGAGTATTTCAAACAAGGTCACATCTTTCCCATATCACTTTGTGTGGTCAGAGTGTCATTGAAGCAAGAATGTATTTGCTAGTACAATCGACTACATCAATTATTTTTATTTTAAATTAATTTCTTAATGGCTAGCCTGTCGAGACTATACACGGCACTACCTGGATTAGAGCCCCGCTGGGTTGCTAACGAGACCTAGGCAATATCGAAACTGCAGTCTAGCCTGGATGAGAATACAAGTATATGTGAAATTTAATGGAAACGTGTGGTATACTCATATCATTGTTGGAAAATTCATTCCTTTCTTTCTGAAATTTTCGATTTCCTTATATAGACAATTATAAAGTCTATCGAATTTTCATTTGGAGGCAAAAGTTGGGTGCAAGGAATTGCTAAATCAGCTTCATTGAAACTTGCAGGATTACTGTCTTTGAGATGTGACAGATTTTCTTGCAAAGAATTCTTGTCCACCCCGTTCTGAGAATCCGATATATCTCGACGGGGCTTTCACTTTTTCTGCCAGTTCAGGCGTCGCCAATGCCAGAATCCGTCTCTGAGGGCAAGTTACCGAACATGAAGTCAAGACGGGTGGCCGGTTACCATTTAACCTATTTCTTGTTGTCTTGTCCTTAGGGCCATCCAGAAGAAGGCAACTTTTGCAGCATTTTATTCCCATTTACAACGTAAAATCGTGAACATCATACACTTCCAGAACTTTCAAAGACATCTACATTGAGCTTGTCATTCTTGGTATTAAGTTACATTCGATTCCGGTGAACACGTGCTGAGCTTTCGTCCGTCATATCCCGGCAAGTTAATACAATAAGATTTTTAAGAATTTGTATTTCACATAATGTAGTCCCTAAATGTTG
>CAAALY010000356.1:0-10577 GCA_900617795.1 Protopolystoma xenopodis
TATGTTATTTAACAAGATCTCCGGGAGTGTCTATTCCTGTTATGCTAAATTCATTCGACGATTATTTTAACCAACGTTACATACGAACAGAAAATTAAGTATTAGCGTTTCATATCAAAAATATATCATGCACAATTGACGCTGCAAAACAGACATCATACTCTTTAAAATTTAACCACGATTATTTAAGTACGCTAGGTAAAAAGTCAAGTTAGCATTGGTCTTAGAGTCAGATGAACTATATGAGCATCCACACGTTCAAATGCTATATTAGGCATTCTTATGATGCAGAGGAGCTATGAAAATAAAATTGTTACGAAGTCAATAGAGCTCAATTGTAAAGTCTTTGGACGGTTAATCTGAAACTCGGCAGACATAGTGCAATGCTTATAACAGAATTGACAACTGTGAATTGAGGTATTTGCCAACAATAAGGAGACCAAATAGTTTATCGTAGATCAACTCTCAGTTGGATTAATAATCACGTGAATAACAGATACTCTACGTTTAAAGATTAACAGAGTTTTTTTATTTTGGCATCTTTCAGAAAATTTTACCCCATATTTAATTCCTTCTCTCGGCTTCCATGGTAAGTTCTTGCTAAGACTTTCCCAATTTTTTAATCCCAACTTTACTTGATAAAGCAACAGTTGATCACAATATCTTATGAGTTTCTGAAGTATATGAATCCAAATCTCATGATAAAATCTCATTCGGATAAGGCATATTTTGAGGCCTCTGATGAAATTATGCCAGTGGCTTTGATAGAAATCGCTAACTTCCCCAGAATCAAGTTTTTCGTTAGATCGAATAATGGAATAGCCATAGCCTATAAGATGAGCAATCGTATTATATCAAACAAAATTTGTGAGAAGTTAAAGTATAAATGAAATTTTTGTGATGCGGGATAAAAAGTCCAATATATTTCATGATGATTAATGTGGAAATAACAAAATTAATTGATATGCCCTCTGACCGGAACAAATATATATCCTTTATTCCCTTAAATACCTTATATTATGCAGGCAAATTAATTTAATTCCAATCTTATATTATAAGATTCCCTGATCGTTTCGGCATCAATATTGCAGTGAGTCAAATAGGAAGGAATGTAAGGAATCTTCATGCCCATATGCTAGAGAAATCTTCATCCTAGATGTTAGCTGAGTATCAATATTGTCCTGTATTATAAATTCAATATGAAGTGTAGTTTAAGGTAATATAAAGTTACATTTATTGATTTAAGTATGATGATTTGACATGTGATCAAAATTGGGGGAACCTGCAGGGCGAAGAGGCTGAAGAGTGAAATTTAATAAGAAATTATGCAACCTAGAGTGATTAGAGTTTTTAGGAAGGATGTATTAAAAGTCTTGAAACTCATTAAGTATGAATAAAGGCAGAGCCCATACAGTAAAGGTACTTTCTCATCCGTAAACACGATTTCCCAACGTTTAACAATCTCCATTATGACCTGATACAAATTGTACCGATCACTTATCGGAAGATGATACCTGCGAACTTTCTGACTAGCCACAATGAATCTATAAGAGGGTTTATTTCGAAGCTGCTATTTATAACTTATTTCTAGCTCATATAAAATTGTCTTTCATTATATCAATTAAAGATCGGAAACATATATTCTTTTCCAAAACTATCCGAAAGGTTGACTGAATGATATAATAGTTGTATAAATAAACCCTCTTATTGACAATATTGAGCCATCCACTGAGTATCATTCCATCCTAAAAAGTAAATAATTATATTTAAGACAGGATGCTTGATAAGGCATCGGTGACTAAAAACTTGCTCTTAGTCAAGATAGGCGGCTGCTGAGTCCTGAAAAGTTCATAGTACTTAAAGACATATTACTTTTTCTTTTTATTTATTGCATTGCAAGATCAAATAATCTTAGGGGGAGAAGTGAAATGATATTCGATGCTTATTTACTGAAAGAGTCGTTTATGCATTGGTTTACACACAAGTAGTAAAGCTAGTATAAGATTTTTTGACCTGCTAAATATCTCATGTATTTTCAACTATGCTATTAAAGTAAAAGGAAAAACACCCATGCGTAAATTAATTCTTTTACAACATTACTGATTCAAATGCGGTTTACTTTGTGAAAATTGCTTAATGTATCGAAATTTGAGGCTATAATAATTAAAAAATGTGACTTACCGTTTTTTTATGATTCTGGACTACTTTATGAAATTCATCAACCTATAATATGGTCAAGGACCTAGGGATCCAATTCGCTGGATTCAGGTTTGTCAAAATGTAAGGATGCGTTTGGTGGCAGAGGTTGAAGAAGGACTCATTTATTGATCACCTATTCAAATATGGATAAAAAAACACAAAATAAGCTACAATAATTACATTTTAAGTTAAATTGAAAGAATTAATGTACAAAATATTTTTTTGGTTGACATAAATAAGACCACTTTCGGCTTGTATTGTTATCTCGTCTAAATAAATTGCTTAAGACATAAATGGTGGTTTTTTGGAGGAGTAATAATACTATGCTATCTAACAAAGGTCACTTTATTTTCCTGTATTCCTTAGGCGATATATAAGATAGTATATGAATCAATCGTTATTTCGATCGACTTACCACTATTGTATGTATGTAAACTGGGTTGTGCCACTAGTAAGAAGAATTGGGACTCAAAAGTTATCTACGTGATCAAAACTTACTTTGGCCAAAAGAGCCATCGTCAAATTTAGACTTTTTTAGAGAGGTCAAAAAATCAGAATTCGGCTTAAAATAATTAATTATTTTTATTATAAATTAATGGGAACGCTCTGGACTATTGAGTAAATTTATGAGGTGAAAAATACTGCCGCAGAGGACTCTTTGTTTAAAAATCATTATGAAGCATTGCATGTATCTTTTGATAAATGAGTTTCATAAATGCTCCAACTAATATATTGCCACGCATATAAGTAATGGTAAAGTACGTGATGTTACTAATATTTAAGTAGCAAATCGCTAAACATAACTCTTTTTAGAAAATTTTGCCTTGCTCAATTCATAAATAAAGACTAAATATCGATTTAATGGATAAGCTTAAGTTGCCTAAAATTTATTCCCATTTTTTGCTGCGAGAAAAGTAGCATACAAAAAGTTGGTTAATATTTGGAGTTAAATTATCGCTAATTTCAAAGAAAATTAAGTTACATTTTCTGTAACGTGTTGTTTCAGTGACAAATAAGGCGTGATTCTCAAAGTTATAATCATGGTGCTTTGAATCCAGAGCGCTTACTTTTTCCTTTCATCGAGATTTAATCTCTAACTTAGACATATAAACATTAGAAAGTTTTTGTTTATCATGGAATTATTTGGGTATAATAACCCACTTATACAGTACTATATAAGTTTGTATATTGTCCTAGGGTTGATTAACCTCTCCTCATAGGTATAAAAGCGAGGTCAGTTATTGCAATGATATTTACTATTGGATAGGTTATAGGAAATCCTTCTGGCTCATAACTTTCTATCATACCTCTGTGAATAATGCTTCTTTCCTAGATTGAATTAAATGATTAAGGCTAAGGAAATTAAATTGCAACCCGATGATTTATGCTGCCGAGTTCACAATAATAAAGGATTACTCGATTTTATGAGTCTGCAATATCAGAGAAGGGTTAATACATTTTATGTGACAAAGTTTGGACGGTTGGTTTGCATAAAGCAGCTAAAAAGTTGGGATGAGAATCGCTCAATTCCCCTTTTGATTAGCTAAAAATTATGGAACCTCTACGCATAATCTAAGAAAACTACTCCATTATAGTCTATACACAATCTCAGGTTAAAACTTTATTTCATTAGATAGTAAAATGTTTATCAGTCACTGTAATCACTTTTCGAAGCACAATCTATCTTAATATTAGAGTAAAAAAGACATTTTTACTTTGTTACATATGAGAGATCAACTTTCCATTTTATATCTAGTTTTTTCAGGGACTTCTAAACTTCTCTAAATGGCTTAGAGGATATGCATCTGTATCATAGTTACAATGAAAAATCTATAACAAGGAATGAGAAATACGCAAAAGATATTAAAGGTTTGCGAATTTGTATGACAAAGTTTTCTGTATATTTGGACAAAACAGAGTACAGCTTAAACGTTTTCCCTCTGTGTGTTGTTAGGCGGGGATTTATATGCTTTTATACAAGCTCTGGAAGATATACAAGTAAAACTACCTTGTAATGTATGAATGAAGAGAGAATTCCTCACAGCTCACTCGAATGCTTACAAGATTGCAAAGTTTTTCTGTAGAAGCACACCTATGATCACAGTGAAATAAAATCTTGGTTTTGCTCATGAATGAAGGCTTTTTTAGTAATCTTATATTCATAGTCAGATATAAATAATTTAAAAGTGAACCACTAACACCAATAATTTCCACGCCTTTCTTGAAAGAAAGTTCATGCTTCATTCAAACACAACGTATCTTAGCATGCATTGCTGTATCCTTTAAAGAATATGATATATGACTGATTATTTAATGTAATCTATTGATTGTATCATTTCAATTGTACCTGGTTGTACTCTCTTACTTATAAATGAATTGCATTCTCATGTCCAGAAGATGACTACATATAGAAATACGAAACTGACCATTCCCTACCATAAATCATTAATAGATAGAGGTAGAGTGAATTAACTTTGAATATATGCACCAGTTTTTATAGTGCTATGGGAATTTATGGAAACTTCACTCTTGATCAAATGAAGTAAAGGAACGATTGGCAGGAGTCGAACCTTGAATGTACGAAATGAGAAGAGTTTACCGTTTGTTTAGAGTTCAAATTCAGAGACTAACTATACTTGGGTACCTCCAAGTACACCAGATGCTACTACTAAATTGAGGTATACCTATAAATTTGTTAAAATTTTAACTCTAACAAATCAGTTCTGATCAAGGCTAGTAAGTGATGCCTAATCCTATACTACTTCTATACTGCTTTTGGAGGTCGAGTCAATAATAAAGCAACGGTTTAAAGCAAAGTTTCTTGCTTGGAAGGACACATTTATTAATTCGATGCAACCACTGTCCAGATCGAAGTAAACCTAGCTATAAGAAGCAATACTTCTCTAAATACTCAGCAGACCAATTGCAGTCAAACATAGCAGGTGTGCTTCACAGAATATCGTTTTAGTTCCCACATCTGATTTAATTGTTCTTTAATTTCTCTGTGATTAAAACATAAACCTATTGACGAACTGTCTAACCTCATGAAACAAGGGAATCCATCTAGCCGAGGTAATCACCACAGACCTATTTCACTCAGTTGTCGGGTATTTCTCATTCAGTTATTTGACTTCTGTCATGAAATCAATTAACCTGCTTGCTCCCAAAATACTGCCTCATGACACCTTTTAGATGTCAGATTACTCGAAAAGATTTGTAATTTCAGCCGAACTTCTAATTACTCGAAGAGTAAATTCAATTCTGACATCTTCTTTGTCGCTTCAATTACGAAAGGCGGTGCAGGCTGAATGAAGATAGGGCACAACAATAGATGAAAAACTGGTTTTATAAGAATACTTGAATACTATCATGCCAGTAGATATCGTATGACAGTTTACGTGGAAGTGATTAGTAAATGTATCTCACGGAAAGCTGAAGGAAGATTGGCTTGCAGTTATAGCTATTGCTTTCAATGTTATAGATCTCGTCAAAATGTCCTCAGACTATGATACCTCTGTACTTAACTGTCACCTGTTCTTCATTGAAAAACATTTTAAGAACACAAATTCACAGAACATTTAACTAAGTATGATTGAATGGAGTATCGCTTGAAAGCAGGGCAGCATGATTAATCAACCTATTAGGCGAGCGAACCCAGGGCTTCTAAGCTCAGCATCAGAGATAAATTCAAGAAAAAACCTTTATTTACTGTTTGGTAGTAGTATAACATACCTATAATCTGTAATTAAATCGCATTCACTTTAAGTTTAAGGGTATATTCAATAATTTATTTCTCAGATGATGGGTAGCTTGATAAGAATATTCGTCTATCATGTGACCAACATCGTCAAAGCAAGAAGCCAGCTTTTACAAAGCCCACAAGAATTTTGAGTAAAGAAAGGTGGTCAGCTGCTATTATGCATGCTTGCTATACCTGATTAGGCCTGGTTGCTTAGGCATCCCATGTTTTGGTCCATGTTTGTAGATGGATGTTGTTGATGCATATAGAGGGTATGGACATGAACACAGCTGTTTTCTGGAATGAATTGAATAGAGTATGATCCCACAAAAATGGCGTGTGTTTATTATTATTTACATGTGTGCTATGTGTTGTGTGGATATATAGATAGATGAAATGCGAGAAAATTTGATTTATTCATTACTATTGCAAAATTAGGTATAATAATCAAGTATAGTTGCAACAGATTAAACATTTTTTCTTCTTTACTATTGAAGATTTGTTGAATAAATGTTGGCTTCTGAATCTGAGAGTTTTTGTAATCTCATAGACGAAGCCTAGCATAGACTCATCGTGACGTAGAACTGCGCATCGAGGACTTTATAGCAGAAATCCGCAGTCGCAACTCCAAAACAATTCTCTTTCAGTTTTGGTGGGGCTAATTTACGAAGCTTTTCTAACCAACTTGTCCATTCAGTTGAAAATTACAGTGACATTGGATTACATAGGAACTCTAAAAAAACCAGCCAATCTCATGGAATTAACTATCGCTCTGGATGAAAAGCCTCTGCATTCAGGCATGTGTATTTAAGCGTAAGAGAAATGTCTGGTTATTCAAGGATATTCTTTTAACTTTTTAGCTATCAGGTAGTCTTATTTGCATTTTTCGGCCCGCCTCCTCCTCCCCATCTATTCTTCTGATGGCTAAATGTGTGCTTATTGTACAATATTTTCATATTATTCCATCTAATATATGTACTTTTTATTCTCCCAAGGTTTGTTAGCTCTATTTTAACTGAGCTGATATTTACTTTGTGGTAGTGGGAGACAAAATTCAATACTTGTTAGTCGCTGTGAATCCTAAGGTTATGTTTTTGTGCTTTCACATGTGTGGGTATCTTGATCATTGTCTACCTGCCACTGTCAGGCTGGCTTGTAGGCATGAAATTGGCCTCGAAGCTGATTTGGATCTCCCTCTTAGCCTGACATCGGGAAGGTTTGGGCCGACTTATCGGAGCCACTGATCGTGTAGAGCTTATAAATGGCAGTCAAATGGTTTTATGGAGAATTTATATGCACCACGATGAGATGCCCTCTACTAGATTCGCCAAAATAAATCATTTATAAGCATTTACCTGCAAAAATTGAGGCCAAGTATATAAAGAAAGACGAATTAAATTGTCTGTACATTTTTGATACATAAATACATATACATAAACTTGCGAAATAAAGTACTTAAAATATTGCCTGTATGATAGTACCAAAAATGTATACCTATTTATGAAACCTTAATAAATCTAAAGGTATTTTCTACCAAGAAGTAATTGCTTCCTACTTGATTTATTTTAAATAAAATATGCAACTCTTTGTGTGGTTTGCTTAAGGTATGCATTCATGTGTATTTGAAGTAATTAGTAATGGCCGGGATGACATCTCTTTAGATTAATATGACCTTTGAATCATCCTTGATGCCTAGCCTATGTTGTTATTCAAGGTTGAAGCTGGAATATGTCTGCTAGTAGGAGAGTTAATTCTGAAATTTCGAGAAGACATTCTGTGTCTGGTGCATTAATTTTGGAAGTTTTTTAATCCATACTTCTGGCCTCCAAGTGTGAAGTGGAATCATTAAATATGTCATGATAAACCACTGTGGAGGCATCTCCTAACCTAGGTTTTTCATTATCCTACAGAAAATCCATCTTTGGTACTTGAACTCAGCACTTTTTTGTGGGACCAGAGGTTAGCAACAATTCAGTGTAGAGGCAAGCTCAAGTATAAGAGCGCAAATTCATTTGTGTGTTAGAGAATTCAATTTTATGAAAAAAAGCTGAAAACGCACAAAATAGTTTATTCAAGAAGAAATACTGGGTTCAGGTATATCAGATCTAGGAAATCGAATAGTTTAAGGCATTATGGCTTATTTAGCTGGTCTTGTACATTGGTTTATGCATTAATGGGTGGTATGAAATCCCAAAATAATCCGTTTGATTCACCACCACTCCAATGGATGACTAAGTAGAAAGGAAAGGCTTTGGCTACAAATCGGCTTAGGAATTAGGTAAATCTCCTCTTTTTCATCTTGTTCTATGCACTCATTTTTCTCCCGAGGCTGTTAAAATGGCTAATCTCCGTGGTTTTCAGTCTGAACATTGACAGCACATAATTCCTCACTTACTATTCTAATGGAGTATTCCTCCAGATTAGTTGATTTTATTGCTTCATATTTAAAGAGAATTTGCCTAAACAATATATATATTGTGCATCTATGAGCCACTATTATGCATTCTATAGTTGCTATCTTCATACAGAGTATTTGTGAGTGTTTGAGCATCGAATTTGTTGTTATTATGTGGTAGCTCATTCACGAAAGGAAAATAAGATGAGTTAAGGAATGATAGTGGTATCTCCCACAAAGCAATACTGTCAAGGAATCCACCTTGGCCTAGCATCCCTAAAGGTAACAACCTCCCTACTATTGTATAGATTATGATAGGTGCATCTGATGGGTTTCTACAATAGTTGTGACTGGAAGAAGAAGTAACCTTCAAGATAAACTTGGCCGTTTTCAACTTACTTTTATAGTTGGATCGTTTTCTCTTAGGAAACTTCAAAATTTTCATTTCAATATTTCTATATATTTAATGAGTAAACTTTGAAATAATCAGTAATTCTTAGGGGTAGTTTTTATAGAAAATTTATTGATAGTTTCAGAACTTACTCATCACTTATAAGGAAATGTCGAAGCTTATATAAGCATATACAATTTTCTCTTTTGACACAATTACATCAAAAATATGAATTCGGATGAGAAAGCTAAATAAAATTAAATTGCATTCTGAGACATAATTCTCATTTCATTGAGATACACAGTCTGACCTAGAGTCGGTATACTTGGTGCAAGTTATTCTTTAAAGTATATCACCTCAAGGTTTATCGTCATACAGCTTAATCATACCATAACACTCTAGCCTTCTCTGGATTTGACTAAACTCGGGTGCAAGAAAGCTGAACTACGATAGAATTTAATAACTCTAGACTACATATTCTATCATCAGATATTACTACAAGTTTGCAGTTCATAACGGACTTAAAGATGTGTCATGGCAAAAAAAAAATAATTAATTTATAATAATTGCATTATAATGTCCGAGCAGAAAATATTTCGTTTTTTTTATTTTGACAATACCATTATGTTAGCCTTCACCTCTAAAATCCGGTCATCGGTATTCGGCCATGTAATATCATTATGACGGGAAATTTATATCTGGGAATATATTTCTGATTACTGAAGTTGCAGAAGTTGCAAGCTCATCAGTGTCCACCTATTACTCTCTAAATTTCTTGGAGGATTTAAAACTTTAAATGATTAATGTAAAATCTAGGAAAGAGATATGTGTTTTAACGATGCCCTGACTGATTTCCGGCATGAATGCTTCTGGTTTTAACAGACTCTCATCTCCTTTACTTTTGCCTGGAGGGCCAGCTTAGAGACCCCGGATGAAGCTATGAACGCGGCTGAATAGAAGAAATTTCAGCAATACATTAAACTAAGCCATTGTTTATGGATGCTGGTGTAGAGAACTATTTTGCTCGTATAGACATTCTCAAGATTTAGGCTTCTTGAAACAAATTCTGAACAACTCCAATGCCATATTTATAAATATATCTTCCTTCAAAGGAATATTTCACGATAATTTTTATTTTGCTGCTTGCTCCGTTAAGGTACATAATTTATGGCAATTGTCAAATGAGAATAGTAATCTTAAGAAACTGTTAACAATATAAGGTATGAGCGACGGTTGGAAGGCCAAGATGGTGTGGCTTGCCTCACTGAGCAGGCCCATAAAGTCTGGATTCTCAAGCTAGATAGGAGACTAACTTGAAGCTATAGATCCCTTCATCACTGTTCGACATGTGCACCGAGTAATTCGTATGGTCAAGGCCTTGTTTCACCTGCGATGCCTATTATCAAACACATTAACCGTTAGCCAACTAGCTCTAGTCTCCGCCACATCTATTAGGCTTCTATCCATAGTGCAAAGTCTATGAGCTCCTATGCCCTAGTCTCTTGTCTGCCAACCCACAAATGTTGTGGTTCTTCTTGTTGTGAATAGGCTGACTGTAGACTTATTCTCTTCTCATCAAGTAATTCCTCTCTGGTCTCCTCGCAAATGCTTTTCATAAAATTATAAATACTACCTTGCTGAACTTGCTGTTTCCTCATCTTCTCCGAGTTTGCTTAGGCAATATACAAAGTTTTCGCTAACCCTGCCTGCTTCAAGTCTTCTATTTAGTAGATTTTTTCAGTCAAGATATCGATGGCGTCTTGGATCTTGAATTTTTTCGTATTTTCACCATATGCAGCCAGCTTTTCTGTCGATTTTCTGTCGATTTAATGGCTCGTCCATGTGTGTTTCTC
>CAAALY010000357.1:0-10575 GCA_900617795.1 Protopolystoma xenopodis
CCCCCCGGCCATGTTGAAGTTTTGACAACCACAGAAACGGAAACAAATGTAAGGGAGAAATTGAAGAGCCCGACTAAGCTTCGAAAGGAGTTTGACGATATTTCACTACCAGAAAGGACGTTGAGTCATCCTAACTTACTGGAAAATAAAGGTATATTTATATTACTCTCATTTATTGCATTATACTACTTACGAGTAGTAAAGTTTTTAAGCAGGTACATCTTTCAAATTTTCCTGAAGTAGATTGTATGGAACACTCAAAGGAGGATTCCAAAGTGGAGAGGCCTTCAAACGAGGACAACCATCAAAAAGCACAATCTTCTTTATGCATTTGTGAGGGGAAAAGTCGAATAAATCATCCTAGGGGTCGACTTGAATTGATGGTTGGATGGCCGATTTCTGAAGCCTGGTCGATTCGCTTCAAGAATGTGCAACAATTCCAGGCTTGGAGCTCTCTGATCACAAGGTGGGTAGGAATATTGTTATCCTGCTCTCCTTCAAGCTTTCCTATTGAATTAGAAGGAACCTTTTAGTTTGGATTTTTATTTATGTATGCACAAAACATCTATTATTGGGAATTGCAAAGTGTGCCTTACATTGGATTATTCTACCATTTATTGAAATAAATCTCATTAGATAGCAACCCTAAAATGCCTTGCATTCACTATAGCAAATATTTTGTTATTAATTAATTAATTTATTTCAGAACATTTATTTCGCTGCTTGAATTGCATATCAGAAGAGATTTATGCCCATTTCTCTGAGCAATTAACAGTCAGACATTTTTTCTGAACTATCCCCAGATCTTGATTCCTCAAAAGGTTAATTAAGTTTCTTAATCTTTTTAATTAATGAGGCCTTGCTATTAGTGCCTGATACTCCTGGCCATTCGTGTTGTCAACGCTTTAATTGAGTTAAGCGATTTCGAAGCATATTATTGCGAAAATGCTTTGATAGTCATGGTTACGATACTTTGAAGATTAAAATCCTCAATACCCCATCGTCTCTTCTACACGGACCTTGGCCTGACAATAAAGCATTGCTTAGTCAGGATTGTTTAAGAAATACTTTTCAAGGCCTGTCCGGTTTGTGACTAATTCTTGTTTCTATATATGCAACCACACCGTCTTTTTTTAGCCAACCAATTATAGCTCTGGTTATGACTATGCTGAAATTAGTAAGGGAAATACTGACTCTCAGAAATAGAGAAACGTTCCAAAACTCTTGCTCTAAGAGACACTTCTACTAAATAAGATTTATTATTAGTAGCCGACCAATTAACCTATTAACATCAGGCTATTAATATTTGAAAAGCTGCGTCTACAATAAAGAGGCCGCCTATTATTACTGTGAGAAATCTTAAAAGTTTAAACCCAGAGGGTAATTTATACCTATGATAAATGAAACGATTCTATTCGCTGGGATTTCCAGTTTTTACTTTATCGTGATCTATGATGTACCTTAGGGTGTGATTTACAATACACTGATTATAAAATATAGTTACCATATTAGGCTTAAATTGATGAGGCTAGTGATAAATGATAGTTGCATTTTTCGCACATTGGTATGAGTGGACCATATATTACCATCGAAATTCATACAGACTTGCTTCCCAAAAAGTCTTTGCATCCAGGTTGGCTGAAAGTTTCAATGCCTCCTAGATCTCATCAGCAGATCCAGCAAGACTCAAACTGTGGTTATGCAGAATATAGTACCGACCTTTTAAGCACTACACCACTCTGCAGTGAGTAACTTACAGGGCTGATATGGATTTTACGGTAAACCAGGCATCTAAGGTTATTAAGCTTTTATTCAAGAAATGCTAACTGTCTCGAGAACCTATTTATTTCAAAATAGTTGCATTTATGCGAATTAAGGAAACTAAGGTAATTATTCAAGTTCTGCTAAAAGTCCTAAACTGATCATTATCTCCATTCATTATTTTAAGTTTTATTTCATCACATTCAGTGATGAGAGTTTCAAAGAAGCAAACATTATATATATGCGTAGTGGTATATACAAGTATTGGTAGTCTTGAAGCTCTACTTATAAAATAAAATAAGTTATGTAGTTAAGTGCTCTCGTAAATATTACTTTGCTTCATCCACAATCCCACAGAAGAATGTGATGTGAGAAAAGCCTCGGCCTTCCTTAACATTCAGAGATCCATCCTGTGACTCAAAAGCATTCATGGCGTTGTGGCAAAGTGGTTAATGTGTAGAGATTATACACTGCACTATCATTGTTCAAGTTCCACTTATGGCGTTGATGAGACCTAGACGAGGTCGAAACTGCAGTCCATCCTGAATGGTACCACCTTTTTGGAGATAAGACTATGTGAAATACACTGGAAACGTAGGTAAAATGCATTACTAATCTTTCATCACGTTAAACGAACTCTAATGAATACATCGCATATATATATATATATAAAATGAAATAGTGATATCTCAAACCTGTCTGTCCTCACATCAAATTACTTTGGTAAAGGTCTGTTTTCTTACAGTTTTCTGTCTGGAAATTATATCATACGCATCAATTATTGCAAGAAAGTGAGCTGTAGGGATATACTCCACATACTTGTCTCAGATAAAAATGAGTGGTTATTGCCTCTGATTTTTGTGTAATTTGACCGAATTTGCGTTCTTTTTAGCAATTCGGTATATGAAGATAGCATTAGGTTTTTAGAAATTTTTTTATCAATAATTCTATTCAAACTAGATCACATAAAATGAACAAAGACTAGTATAATAATTTTTTACCAAATAATCTGCGGCCTAACGATGCAAATAAGATTGAAATTGACATGCTTTCCAAAGGGCATTTTCATTTATTATATACTTAATTTTTAAGCCCGCCTAGGTCTAGTCATTATCCATTATGAGATTCGAAATTTAATCGTAATGCTTATGTAATACGAATTTGGTTACATTAGATCGTTTATGGTAATGTCATAACTGAAATTTGAGTTACCTCTTAATGAGATGAGCGGACCTAACGATTTCATTGAATTTAACTTATCCATAACTCCAAAAAGCTTATCTCATGTTGTGTGGATTGCTCAGACCTACGATACAGCAAAACCTCCACCTGGATTTGATACCAGGTTGTAAGTATCGTGGCGACGTTTATTATCCTAGTACGTTGCCACAGGTCCCTGTAAGTCACATGGTAGATTCGATATTTCAGTAAAACCAGACCTCATTAAAATAATATTTTATAGCGGGATTGTCCATTAAATAATCATATGTTTTACCATTGCAATCAATGACGTTACTTATTTCCAATATAAGTAGGCTTAGGGATAATCAATAATAATTGAATAAGAATTAGATTAGCTCATGGTCTAGTTACATCAAAAATAAGCTTTTATGGGGTAAAACTGAGTGAAATTCGATTGCATAGTGTGGTCTACTTATCTAATCATTATAAAGCTTAACAAGTCATCTTAATTGATCTAGGGTTACTAAGCTTGTATTCAAGAAATCCTAATTGTCTCGAGAGCCTACTTATTTCAAAAAGTTGTACATAACATGTATGCGAATTAAGCAGACTAAAGTAATTATTTAAGACCTGCTAAAAGTCCTGAAATGCTCATTGTCTCCATTAATTATTTTAAGTTTTATTTCACCATTTCTTCTTGGTGTAAGGGCAAATTCCGTGAAGTTCATTATTTTGAAGAATTTCATAACTAAAATTAAGATACTATAAAGTTTATTCAACGATAATAGATACAATGATCACAAGGCTTCTTTTAAGATAAATTTAACAATTATTTCCTTGCACCCTTTTAAGGAATTGGATATGAAATAACTCTATCCTAATACATGGCTTTTCCTACCAGCCTTTCTTGTTCAACTTTATGTTAAACAAGCATGCAGCGATTTGTCTATCTCATATACATGACTAGTGTTGAAGTTGTTCAAACAGCACGACTCTACTTCATGGGCTCTATAGCAGAATACTCATGGCAACAACTCTTGTATCAACTAAAGAATGTAAAAATGATTACAAAAAAAGGCAATATCAATGATATCTTAAACGCTTTGCTAACATAGAAGGGGTTGTATAATTATATTTATCATCCCTTAAGATGCAAAATGAACAAAAAATAAATTTTTTTATCGTATCTACAGATTACTTTTCTTGGCTTCAACCTATCCAAGTGCCAGGTGACTATAAAGATATGCGCAGTGCTTACCTTACTTAAAAGACTTACAAGTAATAGACATTGCTTATTGAGTATATGGATAATATATGTGTATATACAGGGAGGCGAAACTGGCGTAAGAAGCGGAAAAACAAGAGCACAATAAATCATTTCGTTTTAGACATCAAATGAGCAGCTTGGCCAAATTGGAAAGCAAAGTTACTTAATTAACGTTAATCTATGAAAAACCTGTTATGAATTGAGCCCAACTGTCAGTGGAACAAAAATATTTCCTCCCAACAAAGCATTAGAGTTGCGCAGATTCACATACATCGAAGCCAAATCTGTGTGACTAAGCCATCAACTGAACCGTACCCAGCTGATATGTAAATATTTCAAGAATACACCAAGGCCGGCACTGCCTGTATGCGGCTTATGCACAGTGTTTAGAACTCTTGTCTCTAGAGTGGCTGAGTTAATCACGGTGAAAGTGAAAGAGATCGGAACGGATGCAAACGAGGCAGTGCTGTCTTAGACATGAGCCAAGCAAACTGTTACACTTTTGGGTAAATCTATCATTTATGTGGTGAGTATCCTTGCTATACTTGTTGTGGATGCTTTTCTCGCTTCACATGATACAGCAACCCGACAAAACGCCTTTGTTGCAAACACACTTTGCTCTCACCAAGGCAATTAAATCAATTAAAAAGATTTAAGAAGAAGTGAACAAAGAAGATCAAAATGAGCAAATACCACGAGGAAGTAACGGCTTATTTTGTATTCAGCGAGATCACCAGACAGACTGATATTCCGAGTGGCAGATGCATGCGAACATCATGGCACCTCTTCTTTGTCCTTCTCTCCATCATTCTACAGTACCCTACGAAGAACGACTCATTTTCAACCAATGATAACAGTACGTACGATTGAATCTGCTTTTCGTCCATATGACTATGCAAGTGTCGTTTTGTTCGTTCACGAAAGTACGGACGCTTGGCTCCGAGGTTTTGGCCCCTCCTACTGGTCCCCGTACCCTCTTCCTCCTTGTGTGCAAGTTTAGTTATGCGTATGTATTATCGACTTCATTTCGGTACCTCTGACATACTTCTCCTCACGACTAGAGTGAAGCAAAGCTCGTTGCCTTCACAACCAGCCAGAGACACAGCCAAAATACTGAGGTCAACCCAAACATTCGCATCGACTAAACAACATTTGACAACTATCTGTCCTCTTCTGTACTCAGGATGTAGAAGCAAGAAATATTGCGGACAACGAATGCCTGGCAGATTAAGTCACATTTGGACCTAGCCATCTGTCTTGGGTCGTTTTTTGACCTTGGAGATCATTTATATTGTGGTTGGTAAATAGATTCGGGGCAAGATAAAGCTAGTTCTTGTTAGACTTCAGTTGGAATTTGGTAACGATACATAATATTTATTCTTCTAAAGTGACCGTTTTAACAGCACTCAAAACTACGCTCTTTTGCGCATCCTCCTTTTGTCCCTACATCTCATCTTCCATAACCATAAACTACTCGCCCTTATCTAACACTGGCCTTTAAGAGCCATTTGTGAATATCAGTCCTGTTTGGAGAACAAATTCATTTGCCTGAAGGTCGTAAACCAAATCACGCCGGAAGACGTAAGTCACTTGTTTCCAGGATTTTTATCTGATTTATATTCAAGAGGTATATAAAGCAAATTTGGACTCATCTTCATTTTTTAAGATGGTGCTACTTAATCCTCCCCTACTTGTATTGGTTTACCTTATCTGGCTAATGTATCTCCTTTAGATTATTTCTCCTAAACAGTTAATACCAAATACATATTGAAAATGTGGTCGTATTAGTATTTGCAGTTGCATTTCTCTGCTTACCTTTCGGCATTAGTTTATGAGCCACTTCATGTCGTTTTTCGTCGTAAACGTCTAGTTCTGAGCCGCTTATAAGGAATTGTGTAGAAATTCTGATGTTAATTTCAATTATAGCTCCGCCTAGGTTTCAGTGCAAACCCCCAAAAAGATCAGAAACTGTTTGCTGTATCACTGGTTCAATACCACATCAAGGCATGTAAAACCTATTCCGAATCACATTATTTGAACAGTAATGTCGATACGAAGAGCTTTTATTTATAATCAGACACTACCTTAGAGTATGCTTAAAAGCTATCAGAAGATCTGTGATAAAAACACGTCAATCTAGCTACCCCCTACAATATGTTTATATAATCTGACGAATGGTATTGTCAAAGCCTTACGCAAAACTAGTGAAAAAGGGGTCAAATGTATTCATATATATGAGATGTCTTGATAATCTACTTATAAAGCAAAAGGAATGTATTCATTCGTTTATAAACAGACTTCCAGGACTACCCTGCGCTGTCATAGTTCGAATCCCGTTGGGGGTATTGATAAGGCCTAGTAGAGCTCGAAGCTGCAATCAATTCTGGACAAGAATAACATTTGGGAAAGCAAGGCTCTGTGAACTTCAATGGAAATGTCAGCTCTACTCATATCGTTGTGGGAGAATTCAACTACCAGTCCTGCATCACCTTAAACTAAATAGGGCGAATACATCTTAAATTAATTCATGTTTGCACACATGCATATACATAAAAAAGAAGACAAATGCAAGCCATAGGCTTAGGTTTAAAGAGTGGAAAGTGTAGGAGATATATTGGCTGTCTAATTGGCAGATATGGGGAATAATTTTGTGGACTTTGCAAATCAGGTAAAATGCGCGAGTTTCTTAGAATCAGAACATGGTTCAAAAAAATTCAGGATAAAGTCCACCTGAAATTATAGAGAAACCGTTAAACATCTTTTCTCCTCAATCGTTTGATATTAATATGAAATTCCGGATGATACAGTTCATGAGTCGTTCCAATTCACTTCCAATTAAAAAAGGACGAAGATTCGGCAGCCAACCTGCTTGACTATCGCAATAAGTGCTAAAAATAATTCCTGCAAATTCATAAGGCTAACATTAAAACAATAAAACTAACCGTGAAATGTATTCAGCCTATTACTTTAAGGTGGTAAAGTACTAATAATTAAAATTTTATATCAGATCTACTAATAAACCTGAAAACATACTTATGAAAACAATTTAATAATCACTTAATAAACTTTTGTTTTAACTTTCTGTTGTTTGAAATACGATGAACAGGTATAACTTCTATTTAAAAAAGGTGAGCATAGGAGGCCATTTTAGCCATACCAAGTGCAGGAATTAAAAAAAACTATTGGCCACTGTCATATTAGCTCAAATTTTATGAGTAAGGTGATGCAAACCTTTATAATCCATTACTTCGATTAGATCCGAAGTCACAAATATTTTGCTATTGCTTACAGAAGCAGCATCGAAATTAATTGGAAATAGTAATGAGAGATAGCTATTATTTCTGTCATGACATAAACCTATGAGGCACGAAAATATGGGCTATACACGAGTTACATATTGATGCTGATATGTTTGAGATAAATATACAGAGCTAAAATCATTAATGAAATTGTATATTTAACCGGCCTTGATAGATTTGAAAATTTATTATGAATTGAATATTATAAAAATGAAAAGGAGGGAACAAGTGAATTGATGCTATGGATATGTAATATCAGAGACGGTTAAATGGAAACTCTTTCAAGAGTGAGGCATTGCGTCTTGGTGTCTTTCATGGCTCTGCTTTATAAGCTGCAGAATATATTGCAGTAAGACATTAAAGAATAAAACAGATTATTCAGGCATTTTTCTCATTTCCCTAGCCTTTATCTCCCTAAGTTCCGTATTATTATTAATCATATTTGAATCTTTGTAATTACAAAATATACTTTTTCTTCTACATCTATAGATGCTCTTGGGTGATTTTACTGGTGTTTTCAGACATGATAATTTCAATTAGGCGAATTAATTTTATATCTAGTTGTATACTGTATTCTAAAGGGTGCTCATGTTATATATATATATATATAGAGAGAGAGAGAGAGAAAGAGATTGATTAATAGATATATAGGTAGAACACTGCATGTTTGTAATAGAAACGCTTCTATAACACTGGGTCTGAAAGAAAACTCGATTTATGACTATACCTAAATATTCATAATCAAAATTGTCTAGTTAAACCAATTATGTACCCATTTAACATTAAAATTACCCCTCTCCTCTATTTTATCTTCAGTGCGTTCATAAATATCTACATGTGAAGGTCAATTTATCAGCTGAGAATCTGAAAACAAGAGCTCTCAAAGCTTGGAAAATTCCGGTAGTCTAACTATAAATTTATGTGTTTGTTTTATATATTATGATTTAAGCAATAGCAATTATAACAACAGTATTGACATCACGAAAACTGCTGTCTCTTAATGCGCATAGAGATATTCCAAAATAAGGTTCATTTCTGACTTATGCCTGATTTGAACGAGTTAGTTTATAAAGAAGAAGAAAATTATGTTATATAAGGGGTCTTCCCTGATGGGAAAGCGTCTAGTTCTGCCCATATGCAAGAGTTATGACGAAAAAGCTCGCCAATAAAAATTTGGGGCCTAAGAAAATTAATTATATAAAAATACTCATTATTTAACCAGTTTAGCATGGCATAATATCTCTCGCTATTTTATATAATATGTACCAACCAAAGATTGCATAAATTATCCACATATGGCAACATACAAGTTGCATCTGCTCCTGGTTTCTCATACCATACTAGTCACTAACAGCCTCGCTGAGTTACTACTGTTACTACTGTCAATTCCTGATTCACTAATAAACGGGAGAGATACTTGGATAACCTTTCAGAAATAAGGTCATTCGTCCATGTTTATCTGTGATTGGCACCGTTTTATTCTGTTCAACTGCATAGAAAGTCTGATGAGAATTTTTTAGGAAAATACAACAATACATGGTGACTTAGCAATTTTATTAAGTCATTAGGTAAATTTATAGCTCTTGGTCTGAATCAAACTTTAGAGGAATGCTCACTATGAATATGATGAAGACTGTCGAGATACATACAAATGACAAAGGAGAAGCACCAATAAACTTTTTATCATTTGTTTGAAAGAAATATTATTGATGCTGACATACGGGACATGAAACGCTGAGTAAAATCAAGTCTTATACAAGTACAGATTCACTTTAAGCATATGTTGTAGAACCAATGCATCTTTTAATCCATAAATACATTTCTATCATAAAGTCGGCACATCCATCTAATACTTATATGAAGGCGTTGTAAAATTACAGCCGACATGAAAAATCTTCGAGAAATAAAAGCTATCAGTAATATCGAATGGAAGAAGAGAGATGAAATCTTGTAAAATAAATAAAAAAAACATACTTTAAAAGATTCATTGTACAATATAGAGAATAAGAATTGATATCTTGATAGTATTGATAATGATTAACTCATTAATTTAAACAGTAACAGTTTAAATGTCTAAATATCTCTTTCACAATTAAAGTTACTACAAGTAAATAATGGTTTAATTACCTAGCATAACAAATGAATAAATAGCGTTGAGCTGGTTATTAGTCCCTCAGTTAGCTAGATAATTACGCCAAGGTAATGTTATATACTGAAAAGGCCTCCTAAACAATTGTTTAAAACCAAAAAAATATGTTTTAAAATATATGATAGTGTAGCAGTAGTCTTTATGGGTCGGTTAAGTTAAAAGGGAAAGTAGGTCCACCTGAATGCTTTGGATGCATGTGACGGGGTTTAACCCTATAAGTGTTTATATTCGACGAAAAAATAAAACTGAATAGATAAATTCACTTCTTGAAAAAAAAAGTAGGACGACCACGGCATTCAGCATTTACAATGCCGCTTTTCGAATAAATTTTATCCTAAAAGGAAGCGTGATGATGTTAGTTGTGGGAACTTAAAAAGGGTTAAAATCCATTCTATTGCATAAAATGTATAGATCGGAAAATAATTTCCTATGAATGTACAGTAATTAATTTTGACATGTTTAGAATTTGTTCCATCGTTGGTTATATGTCCTATCAACAGAAGCCTTATTAAATATATATGTATATATACTGAAAAATACAAAAATAACAAAAATGTAAATGGTTATTTCGAGGCATATGATAATTTTGGCTGAATTCAACGGCATTTAACAAAGAAATCCACATAATTATATTATTAAAGTAGAATATAAGAATCAAGAATAAGAAAAAGAAAGAGGAAGATTGAGGCTAGAGTAAGGGGATTTCGGTTCAAAGTTAAAGACATGCGGGGTGGGAATTATTTTTTGGACATAACGAAGAGAGTTGTGCAGCCTGCTTTTTTGGACCTCTAAAGTAAAAATAGTAATAGAAGTAGGTTGACCTTGTTGTCGCAACTTGGTTTTGTTCTCAGAGAGACCATGTAGAACGCACCTAGTCCGAAGTCGTCTGCCATAGTAGTTGTCATGATTCCCAGCAT
>CAAALY010000358.1:0-10569 GCA_900617795.1 Protopolystoma xenopodis
AAAACAGACCGCTTGTACTAAATAAAATATTGCCAAGGTAACTGATGATAGCGCTGCCACAGGGATTTTGTCGGTAAGTCGTCTTTTCGGTCTGCCTCCATACTTTCAAGTAAAGTATGCATTATTGTGATAGGCTTTTTTGAAACCTCTTGATCCGTAAGTACATATGGCCTACTGTTTACCTGTGAAATGTATTCGAGGAGTAATGTACTGGAATGTGGAAATGGACCATGCTCTAGGGATTCCAAAGTTATTTGCCTGAGGATTAAGTCACTTGTGCCATCGAGAGAGTAAGAATACATAAAAGCAGAATATCTGTTTTCTCAACCTTCTTCAACAGTGAGATTCGATTCCCTAGAGTTTTGCTCAATCCACAAAGGGCAGAATTCTCTTTTCAGATTAATGAACTTCTTGTGCGCCCTGACGAGAATAATATTATGAAGAAAAGCTGAATTTAGAAAAATTCCATTGTGATTTATTTGGTTGGGGGCTTTCATTTCGTATGGAAGTGCATGTAAAAGAGATTCGTAGGTCGATCTCACCAGAAGAGGATATTTGAATAACGTTGTACTGCAGCCGTTTGGCTTTTATACGAAGTTCAGGTTGACGCTGTCCAAAAGACCTCCTCGCTCGTTTCGGGTCAAAACTGGCTGAGCTTTCGTCCATCATTTAATGAAAATACTCAAAGCTGGGTCTCATTCCTATAAAAGTATCACGTTAACACTGAGGCAAGAACACTATCCGGCTCTATCTTACCTCTTATATAGTCTCAATTAAGCCAAAAATTAAAAACCTAGATATTTATAGTCATTTGGCTAATTATCTTTTATACTGGTCCTGTTAATTTTGCTTGAGTTTGTGCGTGTGTGTGTGTATGTGTGTGTGTTAGCGTCTATACACAGTACCTGTCCTAAATCAAAGTTATCAAAAGGCTCTGATCATCAAGGCCCTTACCGAATATGCGTAAGACCATCAGCAAGTATGGTTGAAATAATGAGATATGAGTTTGTAGGCATGTAATTCAAGTTACTAAACAACATGTCTTAACCTCTCAGTCTAGGGTCATTAACGTTTAACCCCCAAGGAAAGGCATGACTGGGTCTGCGTAATCTGGCACGTATGGTTTGGTTGATGACCTTAATCTAACATGTTGTATGGGTGGGAGTGAAGTTATAACCATCACAGAGCAGACAATTTGAGTCACCTTCTTTTGGACGACGGCTCAAAACCCTCTATCTCCTTTAATCTATCAATCAAGCATAAATAGTTCCTCAACATGGTCATATTGGTAGGAAGACTTATTGGAACGCACCTAGTCTGGGGTCCATTGTCTGCATGATCATTTCCAAAGTTGAAACCGTGGACGTGATACATTCCCAAACGTTTCGCTGGCATCGTAGTCGGCCTCGTCAGTGAGTATCGCCATTCTTAGCACCACACAACAACTCGTCAAAGAGACAAGTGAAGCCGATCTTTAGACCAGACTTGTGCTAAACAATTGTGGTATCTCGCCTTCTGCCCTGGGTTATTCGCATTTCCGGTTGCATCCTACCTCTAAGCAGACAATGGACCCCGGACTAGCTGCGCTCCAATAAGTCTTTCTACCGTTATGACCATGTTGCGAAAACAAGGTCAAACAACCTCTATACAACGAAAGGATACTGCGATCACACAAAAGGCCACACCATTTTGGTCTTCATACCTTCGATAAATAGTTCCTTATTTTTTGTATGTACGGCCTATACGTGTCATTGTCATTTAATTGAATTAGCATTTTTCTACATAACTTGACTTATCCATGACTACCATTGTTCCACATTTGTCGGCTTTCATTACGATTAGCTTACTACCACAGAGATATCTAAAACCCTACTAAGATGGCAATCTTTATTTGGCGGTATTATATGGTCAAAATGAGGGATCACCTCCAGTTTAATACTATCACTTACCTCTTCAGGCAATCTATCAGATAAGCTAATTACTTTAACCAGTATTTCCAGAGAATGGTTTACCTCATTTGAAAGGGTTAAATTCAATTCTCTTTCCAGAGTCGTACTATAAAAATTGATTATCTTATCCTTCCCCAATTTGCTATAACCATGGTTACTACGCATTACCTTGGGCGCAAAGTTTCTCGACCTAATTGTAATTCCTAAATTCCGGAGCTTGTAATCATGTATCCGACGCTTAGTTCTGTCAGTCGCTCCTCCTAACCCGTCAGCCATGCCTTGTATCTTAAGGAAATCCACATCCTTCCATAGTTCAGAACAAGATTGTCTAAGCCTAATTTTGGTTCTAATTAGTTCGTGTAGTTTGTTAATGCTTTCCTTGAGTCGTATAAAAGCAAAATGGCTGCTGTACAATGGGAATCAGCCGTCCTCTTCTTGTGAGATCGACTTACGAATCCCTTTAACATGCACTTTCATACGAATTTAAAGCCCCCCCCAACAATTTTGTTTCAGAAGATTTATCGAAGGTCATTGTCTCTTCGTATCTACAATGATTTATTGTGATATGAATTTCAATTTCGAAGGAAAAGTTTGTCAGAAGTGATCCGTAACTTGGGTTTCCTGAAAGCGAAATGGGATTGCCTTGGAAGAGCGAACACTGCTTTATTGTGTTAAGACGGCCTCTGATTCCTAATATATGACTCTGATGAACCTATGCCGAGAATTCGTCTTTTATGTGATAGACATTATCAGAGCGAAAAGCCATACTTTACGAAAACAATTCACCAAAGCCTATTAGCTATTTCATGCCTAACATTCATTCGCGTAAATAGGGAATTTAATACATGAATAAGAAGTCGAGGTAGAGACTGCTGTTTACTTGCTCAAATAAGCAAACGTATGATCTTGCATTTTTTATGTATGTGTTATTGTATATTATGTGCGTACAATTTTTAAGTGTTAAATGCCTAATAAGGCTCAACGCTTCTCAAGTCCTCTTCTCTTACTGAGCAGTTCTTCTCATCCACCCTCCTTCCTTCTCACATCAGAAAAAAATAGTTTTGCTGATGTTTCCACATTCATTCCTTCTATTCAGGATTCTTACTGTTTTGCCAATTTTTATAGGCCCCTAATCGTATGCGTGCCTGCAAATGGCGTTGTTCTGAACAATTCTTTTTTGTATTCTATGTTAAGTATATGTGCACCTAGCCCAAACTTTTGGACCCAGAAACCTTTGCAAGCGGTTTCGTGTTCTGATAGCCCCCTACGTATATGCCAGCATGTTATCCCACATAGAGATTACCACATGAGCACGAAGCCTTGTGACATGCTGATCTGGAAAGAGAGTTAAAAAATTCTCGAAAAAAAGTTAGTTTGGCGTTTTACATTTTTCAGATGTCCCATTTCCTCGATTGTGAGCTATTTTTCTCTCCTCTCCTAAATAGTTATTCTTCTAAATTATGTTCGAGTAATAGAATATAATTCTTACTCAATCCTATTCAATAATTATTTTGAACTAAAATATTCCTCAATCAACTTATTTTTTAATATGAGATGTATTCGCCCAAATTCGTTGAAGGTGATGAACGACTGGTAGTAGAGTTTTCCCCACAATGATATTAATAGAGCTGACGTTTCCATTGGAGTTCACATAGCTTTGCTTTCTTAAAAGTTGTTCTCATCCAGGCACCAGTGGACTGCAGTTTCGACCTTGCATCGGTCTTATCAACACCCACAGCGGGAGTCGAACCGTGACAGTGCAGAATGGGAGCTTGACACGTTGACCATTCGACCAGATTGCCACGAGTGCCCTTGGGTCACAGGGCAAATGTGAATTTAAAGGAAGGCCAGGCCTTTTCCTATATCACATTCTTTGGTGGGGTTGTCGAGGAAGCAAGCGTATATTTGCTTTCGCATTTAAGTATTGTTTCAAGACTACCGATGCGAGGTCGAAACTGTAGTCTACCCTGGATAAGAACAAATTTTGGGAAAATAAGGCTATGTGAAATTCACTGGAAGCGTCAGATCTACTCATATCATTGTGGGAAAATTCTTCTACCAGTCCTTCATCACCTTAAACAAAATTGGGTGAATACATCTCATATTACTGATTTTCTGGTAGTCTCGAAACAATACTTAAATACTTGTTTTTTGCTGTCGATTGTTTACATCCGTAAGGCGATTATTACTTATTATCCTCGATTTAATAATACCTACTTCGATTTCATATGCTTGATTTGAAGAGAACTTAATAATATAGTCCTACCTAACTTAGTATCTTGTTTACTTACAAAGGTTTCCATAGAAGCTAACTTATCGTCCTTTTATAATTCCACCGTAAATTTAGTTATTTATCTAATCTATCCCTTATCTCTGGATATTCATCTTATTCATCTTTATCGTTTATCCAAACAACAAAGTTCCTGTCCATATAGCTAAGTAGTAGCTCTGTAATATGATTTCTTTTTCAATCAAGCAACACTAAAATTGGGTCATGTGTGAACATTTCGCAGCATTTGGATAAACTGAAGGAGAAACAGGAAGAGGGGTGACAGGAAGAACCGATGAATAAGAGTAAGAGACTTGAATACTTCAGAGTCTGATTAGAACTCTCGTACTTCACCTGAATTGGACTTTGATACACACAATACGGAATAATACATATATATAAAAGCAGGAGAATCATACTGTTGATTATTTATGAAAGAGAATAGCTGTTTGTGCATTCACTTCCTCGTCATTTATCAGCCTCTCCCGTATACAGGAACGTATGTTAGACATGAAATAGCCAACCAAATCATGGCATACCTCACTCAAATCGCAAAGTTAAGAATACGAATTCGGTGGGGGTCCACCGGGCCACCATTATTTTCTGGGCTTATCGTGTTTAGTGTTTTTTTAGTAAAGTATGGTATCTCGCTTTGACGATGCTTCTCACATGACAGACGAAAGCTTGGTACAAGTTCATCGAAGTAACTTGACAGTGAGTCGAAGACTTCTTGGCACAATCCAAGAGTCTTCACTCACCCTCTTTCAGTTTCCATTAAAACTAAATCATTAATTCATTATAAGGAACTTTCCTTCGAACTGGAAAGTCATAGAAGTGATCAGCTCTGATTTGGTCTAGTTTCTATATGAACAAACTTTAATTGCCCCAGAATCATGATATTATATGCAGTTATCCTTAATCGTCAGATTATATTCTTTATGATTTAGTTAAAATTCCACCAGTCTCCCATTTTCAGGTATTTAAAGTCCGATAAAGATGTGTGCATGCTAGTTCATATATATATGTGTGTGTGAAAATCTATTATTTAACTAAAAACCTAGTCTTTGTGGGATGTTCAGGGCTTATGATGAGTTCTTGAGTGATTACCCAAAAACTTTGTTTTGTAAACAGGCTGTTATGCTGGATATAAGCAGAAAATATATGATGTGGAAATTAAAGGGAATTCATTTTTTCAGAGTAAACATTAACGAAACTTTTCACACTGGTGCTGAAATAAAGTGGTGGAAAACATGGTGTACGTATTGGCCTGCTGCAAGGCCATACGTGAAGACGGTTCTTCTAACCAATCAGAAACAGGTTAACTCGAGATGCTCGTCTCTGCTGGTCTGCAAAATGCGTCCCTTTCTCCATTCGTGCAAGTAATAAGACGGGCGCTTCGACTCGGTCTTATTTCTCTCTGGCTTGAGCATTTCATTAATCTGTTTGTGTCTGCCTGTGGTGGTGATAAATGACCATTTATAATGCCAAATATAACATTCTAGATTGTCTTTCTGTGGAATATAGTAATCAAACGGTAGCATACTTGGTTCTCAACTAGTTTACCCAGTTTTTCGTGGCCAAGAGAAGACGTTCATTTCTTCGCTGCAAACACGGACATTTTGGACTATAAAATTCGTGGGATTTCGACCACGTAAGTTGTTTGAGTTCTCTCTGAATGTGTGAGAATGTGTTTTACAAACAGTTTCCCGAGTAGCTGTCACCATGACGCTTGTACACTCTGACGGCTCCTACTTTCCAACATGGTCCTGTTTAAAGAGTAGGCAATCCACGACTCAGGCCTTATATAGCAAAATTCACGATCCGACCCTGAGAAAGCTAGAGATAAAATTGCATCTAGGACTTCATTGAACACATTGAGGCCCTCGATACATATTCTCCTCTTTCCCAGAGAGGATCGTGAAGTATTCGAGGTACAGAACCTTAGCCTCCTCCAGCAAGGATATTGGAGTATGCGCTAATGACAGCGACGCTCTCAATAAAAAGCCTTTTATGTTATTGCAGCAAACACATTTTATTCGAAAAGGTGTGTTGAGAGCATTCATAGATTGGGCTTCGCGGAGAGGCAGGAGGATTGCTCTCTTAGTCAAGGTAAGCTCGTTAAATTAGTTTATCAGAAGGAGCTTGGAGTGCAGCTGTCCACTATTTTGAGTTTAGAGTACTGAAATTTTTAAATTAAATAATGGTTACTGGCACTGACGATATCTGTCACATGAAAGACGAAAACTCAGCAAAGATTTATCGTCGAGGACGTCTTCGCACTACTCAACACTTAAAACTATACGGCCATATTCCTTCGAGTTCCGTCTGTCCGCTTTATAAACTTAGATGGAAGGTATAACAGAATGGATTCATTAAGACAGTCTTAAAAAACCTAAGTCATTTTGGATTTGAGGTAGACTGTTGACTATCTACGTTCAGCCCTGGATGCATTTAAACACTGAATCTCATTTTGAGCAGCATATAAATGTTTAGATATACAGATTAATCCATCTACATGACTGAGGTACAATTGTCTGTGGCACGTTGTGCTCTGTTACATCTAAGTGGCCTATTCGCCTCTGACGTGGGCAGATTCGTTCGGTGGTAGTATCCAGTTTTAGACCTTTGGACACTTTTATCACCCATTTTGCCAAAAGTTCGTTCTTCTCTAGTTGGTTTTAGATTCCTTGCAAGCCATTGAACTAGCTGATCATTGGTTTGCTAAAATTGCCATGGCACCTACCAACCACTTTCCACGAATGGAACGGGCCAAACTTTCTCGTTTGCCGCGTGTCTGATCTCCTTCGAATCAGACAATTGTTGTAAACGAGGCTAAAATAGCTCAAAGTAAAGCGAAACAAGCTAGTTGAATAACCGGACCCCTAGTGATGCCTAGTTTAGATTGAGTTGTGAGTGAACAATTTAGACTTGCCTAAATCTTCCACAAAGATGGTCATCCCTGCAACTGATTATGTTTCTGTGGCTTATTTTAGTTTGGTTTCCTGCCTGAAAGATAGCTCAGCAAAGATCCATCTGGTCTTGCGTTTGATGAAGCCTAAGATTCTGTAACTGTATATAAAAATGGTTCCCATTGAAGTCAAAGTGTACCATTTTCCCGTATTTAAGAAGAGTTTCGAGACTACAAGTAAATCAGTAGTATGAAATGTATTCACCCTATTTCGTTTAAGGTGATGAAGGACTACTGGCCGAATTTTCCCACAATGACATGAGTAGAGCTGACGTTCCCATTGAATTTCACATAGCCTTGCTTTCCCAAAATTCGTTCTCATCCAGGCACCAGTGGACTGCAGTTTCGACCTCGCCTCGGTCTTATCAACACCCCCAGCGTGAGTCGAACAGCGAAAGTGCAGAATGAGAGCTTGACACGTTGACCATTCGACCACATTGCCACGAGTGTCCTTGGGTCACAGGGCAAATGTGAATTTAAAGGAAGGCCAGGCCTTTCTCTATATCACATTATTTGGTGGGATTGCTGATGCAGCAAACGTATTTTTGCTATAACACTCGAATACATTACTTAGTTTTCGTATATAAGTAGAGTTTCGAGACAACCAGTAAATCAGTTATACGCGATGTCTGACGTTCTACACATTGACCGATGTGGAAATGATAAATTAGCTTAGCCCCAAAAGAACTCATCATGCTAATGAATGCACGAGCACTCATCTCTTTTTGATATTTCCTTCGAGATTTCATGATGACCTCACATTAACTCATTTATAGAAATATTTGAAATCTATATTATTATATCTACTGGAAATACAAGGTCCAACCATTGGTTGACTTATATTCAAGACCCCATCCAAAAGTGATTGTGAAGTAGGAATTCTTTTCATTTCGAGCCCCAATGTTCCGAACTAGAATTCTTTTAGTCAAAACTGTACTCTCTGACTGCACGAAAAGATGCTGTGGCGGATAATGTCTTCTCCTAAACGCCTATGACTGAAGTAACAAGTACCGACGATGGGCTCTAATCGCAACTCGAAGTAATAAAACTTGGATTTATTTCGTATTTGACTCTACATAGCCGGAAATTTGATCGTAATAAACTTCTAAAATTAATTTTTTTTAGAAGTTGTTTGACCTTGTTTTTTTTGCCTACTAACAAATAATGCCTTACTTCGGTCGAGTCTACTGGCACGGCTTCTCTAGATTTAGTTTCTTGTTTCCTAGAGTTTTCTAAAGTATCAACAATCCGCGTGATCCTGGGTCGCTTAAGGTGAGCTAATGACTGATAATTGAATTTTCCAAAGCTAAGAGCATTAGGCCTCACAATGTCATTACATTGTTCTTAGTCT
The DNA here is from genome assembly GCA_900617795.1 of Protopolystoma xenopodis. Taxonomy (NCBI): domain Eukaryota; kingdom Metazoa; phylum Platyhelminthes; class Monogenea; order Polystomatidea; family Polystomatidae; genus Protopolystoma; species Protopolystoma xenopodis. The sequence goes on from CAAALY010000358.1 coordinate 8,538, forward strand.
TCCATTCTAAAAGCTTATTTCATCCAGTTTTGACTGTTGTATCGAGGAGATAAGCTTTCGGAAGGCAGGTCTAGAGGAAGGTCAATGGCGTCATGGGACTTACCCATCCAAATGTGGGAAAACTCAAATATCAGTCTTAAATCCAAATAAGGGAACTAAGGTGACTAAGTTCATATTCATTGATTACTCTTAGCCTGGAAAACTACTTACATCAAAAGTAAGTAGCGTATTGTATTGCAATGAACAACACATAATTGCTCAATTGACAGGGCTTGGCCTGGCTTGAATGTCACACCTGTACTGTGACCTACTGGCGGCGTGGCCGTGGGAGGGGATGTTAAATGTCGCTAAGATTCTTATTTAAGAGGTAGTGTAAGTGTCGAAATTGTTTTACTATGATCAGAGACCGTCTAACATTACGGACAGGTAACATGACTCCGACGGGACGGCTCACATTCTTGCCACATTTGGGTTGTTTGTCAAAGACTGTATCAAACCAAAATCCGAATGCAGACTTGGTTCCAGATTCAAATATAGTAAACAAGAGGTATGGATCCCGGAGCAATCGTATGACATGGACAATTCAGGTTTGTTCGTTTATCATGCCTCTAGTAATTGAATAGCGTATGGATTTCAGGATTTGTTAGGGGGCCTACTGGAAAGTTCATATAAAGCAATATGATTTAGAGTATTTTTTTAGAATTATTCTCTGAGTGGTCGTAATAGGGCGAATTCATAGCGTCTCTGAGCGGTAGAATGTGACTGGCACTGATGATAAGGAAACTCACAAGGGTGGAGTAGGAAAGTGTTTGCATGCTAAAAGAGTATATACCAAGATTTCCGTGTCTTCTATGTATCCTATGTTTCTTCAGTGTTTAACAGACTTTTATCTTGTGTGAAATTGTGTCAACAGTTGATTCCTGATAATCTGTTTAAATTTAATTTAATTAATAGACTCAGACTGACAGTCCTCGCGACACACTCGTTAGATTCAGGCGAAATCACGCTGATCTTTTGTCTAACTCATCACTTGTTAGGCAGTATCAGACTTGGATCTGATTCTGACAACAACCTCGACACGAATCCCACTCATCTGGGCCAAGTTGGTTGCTTTGCCTAATTAGCCATAAGCGAGAAGTCGTTATAAGATGATATTTAGTAAGAGTATATTTTTAAATGTGAATAAAAATGGCTACAATAAAGTTTTTCCTACAAGTATATAAGCAGGTTTCCTGATGCTTTTAAACTTCGTTGTGATTTTTGGGAGACACAACTGTTTATATCATTGTCAACAAAATTGAGCCATCATTCTTTTAACGATGCTAAATTATGGCGTCTTCAAAGTGAGAGCCAAGAATTGTTCATTTTTCATTTATAAGCAGGTTTTTCAGATTACTAGTAGATTACATATATGAGATGTAATTACTTTATTTCATTTAAGGTGATAAAGGACTAGTAGCTAAATTTTTCCCAAGAGACTATGATTAAGCCATATGCTTCTATTGAATTTCATGTAGCCTTGTTTGCCAAAAGTGGGAAAAATCCAACTACTATTCCTTCATCATTGTAAGCGAAATAAAGTGAATACCACTCATAAACGCTGCGTAAGTTCGCATCGGAAGCTAACGAGAATATCTGAAATACTGCGTCGGCATAAATGTATGAGTAAGCTTAGTTGAAGCCGATCCATCGGAATCAGCCATCATCTTATGATCAACACGGCATCGTCCCTTGCCACATGAAAATTAAGTCAGCTTAACAATACGAAACGAGTGAGTAGGGTTTCGAGAATACCAGTAAATCAGTGTAATGAGATGTATTCACCCTATTTCGTCTGAGGTGACTGGTAGTATAATTTTCCCACAATGATATAAGTTGAGCTGACGTTTCCATTTAATTTCACATAGCCTTGCTTTCCCAAAAGTTGTTATCATCCAGGCACCAGTGGACTGCAGTTTCGATCTTGCATTGGTCTTATCAACACCCTCAGCGGGATTCGAACCGCGACAGTGCAGGACGGTAGCTTGACACG
>CAAALY010000359.1:0-10566 GCA_900617795.1 Protopolystoma xenopodis
GTATTACCCGTATTTTGCAAGCCCACATAGCTTCGCACAGTTCAGTCAGTCCTCTTACTATTTTTTATTTGAGAACTTGGCCACGATTAACTTCCACAGGTTACACCATTTTAAGCTGTCCTGGATACTAGATTTAAGCAGCTTTGTACGTCTATTAGCACTTGAAAAGTCGTTCATAATAGTCTGTAGGTCTAAGTACCTCTAGAAAACAACCCAACCTCTGCTTCGCAATTGGCTTGATGATTTATGACTCGCTTTCTTCATGGTCGAATGATTCGTTCTGTTTTCCCTTACTATCTCTAACTTAGTATCTTTTGGCTTTTTGTACATGTTAAATATTAACAAAAGGGTTATGTTAAATTAGTGAAGGTCCCTAACTGCACTTTGTATCCTTAAGCCTGATCGTGCCATTTTTCTTATAGTGATTGAGTTTGCTTCCTTCGTAAGGGGACCCTGGCGGCTAGACAGGTTGCTTCCTGGACTTATTTTATTCTTTATTTTTATGACTGTATCATTTCACTGTAGCACTTGCCCCTCTTTTGTATTCTTTTCTCAGGCTTTTATAAATGTTTACATGTTTTCTCTTAGATACATGCATTCTTGCGCACGCATTTAATTCTGTTCATCCTTACATTTCCGCATCCACCTCAATTACTGGTCATAATGAACTGGACTAATTGGACCTAGAGACAAGGTCAAACCAAGCTTTCTCTGACCCCCTACCCTTTATACCCCCCGCAGGACTTTAGCTCCTACTTTGTTGATTGCTCGTGCTTCCTTATCCCAAATCCTGCTTGTCTATTTGACCGACCAACTCAATCAACTACTGACCTATCTGACCTTTCCTTCTGTAACTCGCCTGTACTGCCGTTACTTATTTTGCTCTGTTTCCACAGACCTCTCATTTTTATCCACCTTAACATGTATCTCCACACCCCCATTTACACATCTATGTAGGCGGCAGGTGTGATTCTACCAATCCCATTCTGAAACAGACACTGGTCCTGCCGATTTGTTGAATGTGAATGGATGGATGTAGAAACCCTTAATGTTCTCTATACTTCATTTTGCACATGAGAAAACAATCATCGGACATATCGAACTCTGACCATCATCCTATATAATTGAATGTGTTAACACATATTCTGTAGGCTTGTAAGCTCTGCAGGGGCCAGTAGGCCTCATTGAAGTGGCATTCCAGATCTGAAACCTTGTCGCGAGGGCGCGAGATAGAAGAAGGAATAGGCAAGTGCTTGGGGCATAAGATTCCTAACTTGTGCATACGCAGACATGGGGCCTGATCATGATGGAGCTAGTGGCTCCATGTATTCGATTTATCTAGCACCGTCATTCAAGGAGACCATCTTGTCCTTAAATAGCCCTTTTCAATATTGGCGAGTTGTCTAAATGTTATAAATGGAGTTTTTAACTAACTATTCTAAGACCCAAAGTTGCTTCCTATATTTTAATTAGCGTTGGCATCAAGTGGAAGAATGAGGTTACTTGTAATACTTTTACTCTTACACTTATACCAATTAATCAAGGAAATACAATTTAACTTGACCTGTACTATGCAGCACAAGTGTTGATAGAGGACTTGCTAAACACAGTTTATGTGTGAAGTTGACTGCCGTAAAGAGCCTTACATTTGTAATGACTTTAATTCACTTGCCCTGCGCAAGGGCCCAAGAGGTTATCACATTGGTCACAACACTCGTTCAGTTTAAAACAGCTATCATGTGAATAATGTCTATTTTATAACCGTCATGATAAGTCGCCGGCAAGATCTAAGCTCCTGTATAGATAAGGAAATTCCACGGACCTTGGACCAAATATGGGCTCATATAAATATGTGGAAACTTGTGCATAGGTTTACGACTACATTTTCATCGTATTCATGTGCATAGGTGCCGTATTTTGCACCGAGTATAAATCATTGTGCATTGTATTCTTCAGATAGGGAGCCTTTTGGACACTTGAGGCCGTACTTTGGCTTGAGATGTGCTCACCTTATTTCGTTGGAGGTGATAAAGGACTGGTAGTTGAATTTTCCCACAATGATATGAGTAGAGCTGACGTTTTAGTTGAATTTAATATAGCCTTGCTATCCCAAAAGGTGTTCTCATCCAGGGTGGACTGTAGTTTCGAATAGGTCTTATCTACGCCCTTAGCCCTGTGGCCCAACGGCGCTCGTGCCAATGTGGCGAAGTCGTTAACGGGTCGCAATAACACACCACATTGTCATGGTTTGAGTCCAGCTGGGGGGGTTGATAAGACCTAGGCGAGGTCGAAACTGCAGTCCACCCTGGATGAGAACACCTTTTGGGAAAACAAGGTTAGGTTAAATTCAATGAAAACGTCAGCTCTAGTCATATCGTTGTGGGAAAATTCAACCACCAGTCCTTCATCACATTAAACTAAATATTGTGAAAACATCTCATATATATGATTTACTGATCGAAAACCTACTCAATAACAAAAAGCGGGGGTATGAGGCTTAGAGACAGCTATTAGGATGTCTAGGTTCATCTTCACTCAAGAACGTAGGATCTAATCCTTAAAAATCGGTCATTGCTTGCCCCTTTTCACTTTCATTGTGAGATACTAAGCATTCTCGACAGGGTTTTTGAATTAACCAACAGTATACTGAACGCTACGATAAATCTTGAAACTTTTACTCTTTGTATTGGCTTCACCAGGTGACTTGTTTCTTTAGCTTAAATCCTGAAATACCTCGACCAGGGTAAAATTGAGCCCTCTCTTAGGATGACGAAATTTGTGATTATGTAAAATCACGATTCTATTATTCATCCAAATTGATGTCATATTAAGTTTCATATTTGATCATCGTATTTTTAAAAAGGCGTACTTCTTGCTGAACGCCACACTTATGGATTGCTTCTTGGAATGCATAGATGGATTAAAGTAAAGATTAGTAGAGAAGATAATGATGCATTCTTGGCGTCTTTTTAACGCCGGAATCTCACTTTTAGATACAGAACCATAGAGGACGTGGGTAATCGTATCGTTTTCATGGAACGTACTATCTGGGCTACTCGGAAAATTGAAGGTTAAGGCTAATTCTCCTCACGAGATTATTTGTAGTTGTTGAATGGGATCAAGCTAAGACGCGTAAAGAGGTGCATTCAATAAATCATGAACTAACGTTTACTATTGTTTGGGAAACTTTCATTTCGTATAAAAATGCATGAATAAACTAAAGAGGGTATCTTGTGGACTGCGTCAACCTGGACGTCGTAGTAACGCCAAACAGTTGCAATATTACGGGAATCATCCGTCGTTTTCTGATGAAATCAATCGACTAATCTCTTCTTCATGCACTGTCATACAAAAGGAAAGTCTCTCCAGCAATGTTATCTCTGGAGTTCCATCAAAACCCAGTTACTCTTCGTGTCGATAATGTCTAATAAAGGGATGACGCAATGTCCTACTGCTACTGACGAGGAATTTCATTGTCTTAACCACTGCACAGTGTTACAAAGACCACATGCATATTTAACTGCTCTAGATGCAAAGCAAGGTAAGGCTTAACCATGCCATTTTGGCCCTAATTGGACTTCACAAGTTTCTCTTGTCTGATTATTTTAAAGTGGATGTTTGGGATTGTTGCAGTCTGGATTACACACCAATAGAGGCCGCCGTTAACACAAAGCTACATTAAAGATCGCTACTGTCCAAGAGCCGTTTACAATTCTACCTTGAGGTACATACACAGTCCAACTCACTTGTTTGACTTGTTATGCAATGATAAAACGTGCACTTCATTACTTATGTATGTCTACTAATGCTCTATACCTCCATCCTTATATGTATTTACTCATCCCTTCATTAATTCACCAAAGGAAATATTCGGTATTTAGGCTCATTTTTCGGTTTCATCATCACGTTTCGATCCCATTCAATCCGATGGAGCTAGTCAACTACTTTGGCCGCCCTATCAACATAGCTAATTCCCTCATCCAGCAGTTGGCATTATTTGGAGAAAAATGATTTAAAAGCTCGCTGATTTCTCGTTCGTCACCTGCTTATAATTCAGCCAACACTACGTTCAAAGTGTTAGCGCTTGCCTATCTGCTCTAAACCTTTTTTCCGTATGGCGGCCTTCACTTGCCATACTCGGCCTTAATTGTACCTATTACTCTGATTGTTTTATGTATCGAACTTAACCTTTTCTATCGAGGCTTTTAATCAGACCTCATTTGCTTAATAGTCCTCGTGCATTGGCACGTTGAGGCCCTCAGACGTACCGCCAGTACCCTCATAGGTGGCGCCAGTCTCATGGTTAACACTAAAACACTTATTGGCTTTTCACGATTTCATTCTCCGCATACCACATCCCTTGTATGTATGCTCGCTGCCGTGCTTCGGCATCATTGCTTGACATTCTATCACCGCCAGTAAGAAGAGTGTATGCTTTAGTCTCTCATTCTTGTATGAGTATTACTCTCAAGCAAATAATTAAGGCAACCGCAGTTAATATGATTGCTTTTTCTTTGCTCCAACGACCTCGTCTTTGTGTTTAAATGGACACACATGCACTAATATGCACTCAGAGGCTAGAATGCTACTTCTCATGCTACTACATCTGGCACATCCAAAATCAACTATCCTTTGCCATCTTGGACCAAGCCAATGATTACTGGACGAGTCTCAATCAACTTGATCAAATTTGATCTCCGCTAGAGTGTAGCTGACAAAATTATTTCCGCAACCTCTTGCCTTGTGAACTTGGCAGGTCTGCTTGTTACAACGAATTGAGGAAGCCTAGGCTCTTGAATCGCAACTATCACAAACGTATATGTGCATACACATACACACATGCACATACTAACAAACATTCATGTGCATATATTTGGTTATTTTTGAGGAATTCTCTACACTGAAGTGTAAAGAAGTTGCAAGAAGATGTTCCAAGGACCCCTTCTGGTCCTTTTGTAATGCATATGTCCAAGACGCTTTTTAAAAATTATCCCTAAAGATCAGCACTTGGCTACACACCTAGACAACTTCTAAAAAGACATCGGAAACCTTGTTCCATGGAAGCGATTGTTTGACTTTTCGCTTAAGCCCTGCTTTGTGATATTGCGTATTTTTGATAACTAAACTACCAACTTCCATGACTTCATTTGTTCAGGAGGAATGTGATACAGACTCTCAAATCTGCATCTCATCTTTCATGCTAGTTTTGCATTTTCACAGGGCTGTAGTTTGCAGTCCCCAAAAATGCATTCTTACTTTTAAAACAGTGAATTACTCAGCCATATATCTCCTAGAAGCTACCAAATGCGAATAACCACTTCATCATTCAAGATTCGACGCTTTTTTGTACGAAGTGACTCAAATCCTGTCTTTGTGCTTGATGAATTATCATAAATCAGGATGTCCTGCTCTGGCAATGTCCATCATATAACAGACGAAGGCTCAGCAAGGATTCATCGGGGTCGCAGGGTGGTGCGCCATAGACTTATTCGCATTAATCTACAATCACAGCTCCAAGGCAATCCCCCTACAGCCTCCGGTGAGGCTTAGCTTACAAATCCTTTCCATTCATCCCTTCAAACGCAATGAAAGTTATTCCAACATGAAATTTCTGTATGTTTTTCAAATGTTCTGTTAAGTTTAGCGGATGTCAGTCACGGTATAGCAAAAGAGTGATGGTCTTCTTTCCAGGGTCGCATGTGATTTGCTCCCCATGGTCGTTGTGCTTCGTGAACCCGGCCTCTTATTCCATTTTCCCAACCTTTGGCTGAAAGAACAGTTGAATTTCACTTGCCCCAAAGTTTAACAAATTCACTGAGGGAAATTACCCTCTCCAGTTAAGCTATGGTGAGACAGCTATTAAAAGGATGAATTCACCATACAGAATAGGATCTTCGTCAAGTTTACTCAATACAGTTTTACAAAGCGAGAGTGGGTTGATCGGATGTATTATCTCTGTTAGTTTCATCAAAATATATTCGTCTCTGATAGCGGGCCCCTGTCCCTCGGTGTTAGGCTTTCTGATAAAATTTCGTCTCTTCCTTTCTGGATGATGCTCCACATATGCGTTTAATAAACCTTACTACTATATCCCCATATTTTGGTCTAATATATCAACTATTACCAATTTGGCCTCGTCATAGCACACCTGGCGCCCTAGGACTAGTTGGAGGAAACTCTTGTTTCTTGCACAAGAGATATAATTTCTCACTTAGATTGATCTGATACATTGATCCTGTCTTAATTTCATCAGCGCATAATGACTTCTAAGTTGGACCAACAATGCCTTTTTGTGTACCTCAAACGCTTTATTTCCATCATTATATCTGAAAAAATCTAAGTGCCCTCAGTAAGATTCAATATTTATTACTGTTAGAACTAAGGCTCCTTTATTCTAACATAGCTAGATTGGAGGAGCAGAGCACTCACCAACTCCTGAATAAAGTCGGAACAAGGTACCTTTTCTATATATTTACATAAATACAATACAAACGGGACCTATTCTTTATTAATATAAGTCGATATTTACAATTTTGCGACCACCTAGAGACCTGTCATCTCATTGTGTCAATCCAATCACTACAGGTCGTTGTCGAGGTATTCTGGACTAATAGCGATTCTGTCTACGATTAACTAAAGAAAAAGTTCGATTTTCTCAAAATTCGGTTCTCGTCTTCAGCTTGGATTGTACTTTATACCATTTTTAGATCATCTTATCAACACTACCTGCAGGATTCAAATAGTGGATATGTTATTTCAGGGGCTAAGTTATTACCCAAGGGCCACGTGACCGTAGTACCATTGTGTTATGCATCAATAATGACAATGTCAACCTCTATTATTAACATCAATTTATAGAAAATTTTTCACCGATGGGCAACCCCATGGTTTCCATTAAATATATATATTATATTTATATTTATATATAATACAATAATAGAAGTAATATAATACTATAGTATAAATGTTTCTCAACAGAAAGAATACAGGATAATTGATACTGCTTTAGTATAATGATTTTAAACTTTACCATTCACGTAGAGTAACCTACTTTAGATTAATCTCCCCAGCTAAAATTTTTGTAATGACTTTTATTTTGTGTGTAAGTGTTTGATGAAGAAATTCTTACGTCGATCTCACCAGAAGACGACGGACGATTCCAGTTTTCTGCAGCCGTTTGGCTTTAATACGACGTTAAGATTGTGGCAATCGACGAGACATTTCCCCTCGTTTTGGGTGAAAACGGAGTGAGCTTTCGTCCAACATATGATAGACATCATCAGATCTTGTACTCATTCTTTTAAAAGTCTCACATTAACACTAGGTCAAGAAGAAAAGGTAAGATAGATCCAGACAATCTTCTTGACCTTGGGAAACAGTCGTTATCTTTTGGTGAGAGTGACCCAAGGATCTCTTTATCAAGCACTTACACACAAAATAAAAGTCATTACAAAGCTTGTAACTGGGGAGATTCAACTAAACTAGGTTACTTTACGTGAATGGTAAAGTTTAAAATCCTTATACTAAAGCAGTATCAATTATCCTCTATTCTTTGTACTGCTAAATATTTATACTATAATATTGTATTACTTTTATTATTGTATTATATATATGTTATATATATTTAATGGAAACCATAGGGTTGCCTATCGGTGAAAAATTCCCCATGAATTGATGTTAATAAGAGGGGCTGGTATTGTCATGCTCGGTGATAATAGGGTCACGTGACCCCTGGGTATTGACTTAGCCCCTAAAACCTCATATCCACTATTTTAATCCTGCAGGTAGTGATGATAAGATGATCAGAAAAGTACTGAATTGATTTATAGGTATACTATAGTATTATATTATTTTTATTCTAATATATATATGTTATTTATATTTAATGGATACCATAAGGTTGCCTCTCGGTAAACACGGGTTGAAATTTTGAAGTCAATGATTATTTGGAATATGAGGCTAGCTGATAGAAATTATCTGGCTGAAGAGTTGGCTGAATTAGGCCTTATTGAGAATAATGGCTCTTTAATGAGGGATACATTTTTATATGAAAATTATTCGGTTAAATATTCACAAACTGAGGCATTCTCTCATTTTATAACGTTGCTGTCATGCCTTCGTTCCTGGTAGATAGACAAACTGGTGGTGAATTGACACTTTTTTCGTCTATGTCTTCTGTTATAGCAAAGCATAACCGAGTATCAAGTTCCGGTTGTTACAAGATTGTGGGCTAAAGTGGTGGCTCTTACTTTGGTGAGACCTGTATCCATATTCGCCAAAATTTAGCTGAACACATAAATGCATGTAAAGGCAGTCGGGCCAAACGACCAGAAATGGCTGAGAATACGACAGAAACTGTACGCGTGATACACTCTACTAAGAGACATCGGTTTGCTAATTACGTCTGCTGCTAAACGCAAGAGGCTTTTGAAACAAATAGATTAGGGAATACTATGATTATAATGTAAGGAGTTGGGTAGTCATTTCTATTATTATGCGTCATGATTTACCTTAGATAATTACACCTTGATGATCCTGAACTGACGAGTTACGATTGGCGATTGCTAGAGCATACAGAATTTGAAGAAGTGGATTAACCTCGTTGTCGCAACTTGGTATTGTCGTCAGGAGACTTATTAGAACGCAGCAAGACCAAGTTGTTACAACGAGGTCAGCCCACTTCTATAAATCGAAAGGAGACTGCGACCATACCAGAGGCCACAACATCTTGGTCTTCATATATTCAATACAGAATTTAAGTTTATTCCTTGAACCACACTTATGTTTGAGCTTACGCAATCCCAATACTGCTATTATTTGGCTCATTAAAACGTGGTTATCCAGAAGTGAGGCTAGCCCTTATTGTAATTAATCAACTTTTTGAATGGTTTTTCATATTATGAATTACATGCATATAAACGCAAATACATGAGCACATATTATCAAGCATATACGTACTTAGATTGACATGAAAGAGGCCTATCCAAATTATTCCATATCTGTCTATCTATCCATCTCTCTATATCTAAATGCTTTCTTTTTTTAGGTTTCAGTATGTATAGCGTAAGGTTGAGCTGGCTGGTTCTCTTTATTTAGTGGTCATCTTAGGTTTTTGCATGAATGAGTTCCAGCTCTGATGATTTCCGTCATATGACAGGCCGTAGCTCACTCTTTTTTACTTCACTCTGAAGAAGAATGTCTTGTGGACTGATTCAACCTGAACGTCGTAGTTAAGCCAAACGGGTGCAGAATAACGGGAATCAGCTATCGTCTTCTGGTAAGATTGGTATACGAATTTCTTTATCAGGCAGTTTACACTAAATGAAAGTCACCACAACACTATATGCTGACTTATGATCTTCTCCAGCCCCCATGTGCCATTCATTTGGGGATTTCGAACTTGATCACAACTCACTTAGCATAACCGATACCCTTTGAAGCGCACCCAAACATTTTCATAATTATATAGGGAAGTGATGATGATCTTATGGCCACCGAAACCCCATACCTCCGAGTGACTACTCCTTGAGTCCATGCAGTCGTAAAGGCTGTGAGGTAGCATCCTCTCTCATATTATTTTCCCCCAAAATATTGCATTGCCTCGTTCTAGTTGAAACAGGCGGCTTCTTGATTGTGAGTTTCTAGTCTGAAAGTTTTGATATAACATATTGCTTCTCAGGGTCCCGATCTGATAAGTCTATAGTGTGGATATTCACGGTGATCTTTGCTTAAAGTGAGCCTAATGAAAGTAATGGATGTAGCGAAATGGGGTAGGAACAGGTCTCTACATGTAAACCCTTGTTCTCTTATCTTCTGTTGACTTGAGATCAGTCTTGAATGCTGGTAATTTATCGTATATAAGTATAGTTTCAAGATTACCAGTAAATCAGTTATGTGAGATGTGTTCATCCTATTTCGTTTAAAATGATGAAGGACTGGCAGCTGACTTTTCCCACAAAGGTATGAATAGATCTGACGTTTCCATTGAATTTCACTAAGCCTTGCTTTCCTAAAAGTTCTCATCCAGGGTGGACTGCAGCTTCGACCTCGCAGCGGGAGTCGAACTGTGACAATGCAGAATGTGAGCTTGACACGTTAACCACTCGGGATGAGGACAACTTTTGGGAAAGCAAGGCTATGTGAACTTCAATGGAAACGTCAGCTGTACTCATATCATTGTTGGAAAATTCTACTACCAGTTCTTCATCACCTTAAACGAAATAGGGTGAATACCTCTTAGATAGCTGGTAATTCAGCCCAAAATTCCTCACTACTGACACTTCGGTATTGGCGTGTATCTTTGCTAACCTCCACTCTTTTAGGAAAGACTGACGTACGAAAGGGTATTTGTCTTCCTGACTGAAAGGTGGTCATCCTCTTATCAACAGGCACATATCAGTCTTTTTGTAGGTACCGTTGCGTGGTCTACATATTCATTCCTCTTGAAATTGTTTCTTTTTTGATTTTCTGTTGCTTCTGTAGACTCCCCTAATCTGACATACACACATACACGCTTGCTAGGGAGCATGCCTCTACGCTCATTGTGAGTCACGCAATCATCACATA
>CAAALY010000360.1:0-10560 GCA_900617795.1 Protopolystoma xenopodis
GAACCGAAACCAGGCTTAGACAATTCCTTTCTGAGGTACCGACTGATGTGGATTTATTGATGTTACATGATATGCCTGACGGGTTAGGAGAAGCCACAAATAGAATGACTAGGAGGATACATGATAATAACCTTAGGAACCCGGTAATTAAAATTAGATCGATAAATTTTGTGGCTAAGCTAAGTCGTAATAATCATGTTTTAACAAATTCGTTGAGGATGAGGTAATTAATGTGTCCAGTATAACTCTGGAGGATGGTGTGAAACTTGTATTGGAAAGAGGATTGAATTTTGCCCTTCCAAATTAAGTAAACCATTCTATGAACATACTTGTTGAATTAATTAGCCTATCTGATAGATAGTCTAAAAAGATGAAGAATAGTACTGAGTTTGAAGTGATTCCTCATTTTTTCCACATAATCACGCTAAAGAAATCTTGTGTTATAAGTAGGGTTTCTGGATATCTACATCGCAATACCATAATTGCTATGAAAGCCGACAAAGGTGGAGCACTGGTAGTCATGAGTAGGTCAAATTATGCAGAAAAAATGCTAGTTCATTTAAACGAAACTGACACGTTTGGGCTTTTACCGAAGATCCAACTGGAAGACTTAAGACTAAGCTGAAGCATGCCCTTAAGGTATGCGTAAGTAATGGTGAGATGGAGAAGTGGAGAGGGAGAGGCTTATGGTCGCTCTGAGGTTCACAAAGAGGATGTCCCTCTTAGATTACTGGTAACTAACAAAGGAAGCGTGGTGCATAAAATCCCACTCTTTTATGCATACAACTACGAAAGTCTGCACATTTTTGGCTATCTTCAATTAAAAATTCTCATGAGTTTGTAAAATGGAATGCTCAGCAGATAATTCCAGAGGAAGATGGGCTAGGAAGTTTTGATGTTGTATTTATGCCAACCCCTAAATTGTGGGTTAGACACATGGATGACAGTTTTGTGACCTGGCCTCATGGTAAGGAAAGCTTAGATAGTTTCATACTTTGACTAAACCAATATTTTAAAGAAAATTAGGTTGACGATGGAAATAGAAGAGGATAAGTCTTTACCCTTTTTGGATGTTCTGATCATTTGAGAAAAGGATAAGTTAGAAAGAGATGTTTATATGAAGACGAAGCATGCTGTATCTTTTTTTAATTTTCATTCCAACAATAGTCAACAAAGCTAAGGTTGGAATTTTGAAGTCAATGATTATTAGAAGTATGAGACCAGCGGATAGCAACCATTTGACTAGAGAGTTTGAACGGTTGAAAAATGTATTACTTTGGGCCTAATTGATAATAATATTCCTTTACTGAGGAACTGCTTTTCAGACGGAGACTATTTAGCCAAAGGTAGGCAAGCTGAGACCTTTTCTCAGTCTACATTTTGCCATCATACCTTCTCTTTAGGAAGGTATGCAAATTAGTAAGAAACTTGGTAATGAAAACAACGTTTAACGAAATCATCAAACATTCATGTGTTATGTCATCATTTAGAGAGACAGTTGACTGTTACAAGATTTTGTACTTTGTGGTAGACCTGATGCTGGTGCTCCAAGCAGAAGACGACAGCGGATTTATTTAAGCTAACTGTCAAATGGTTTTACAGAAACTTTCCTGTTGACGCTGTTTCCAGAGCAAGAGAATCTCCTACAATTTCGGTGAAGGATTTCAGCAGCGAAAATGTTCCAATAAATCCAATCGACAGCTGTTAAAGCGGATTCCGTCACCAGGTTTGGTGAGATCTGTGTTCCAATCTCTTCATCAAACACTTTCACTCGAAATGGAAGTAAGCACAACATTTAATGAAACATTCTTAGTGACATTGTCCCTGAAAGAACCTCCATCGACTTCGGTGGAGATGTGCTAACCTTTCCTGCTTTTCATGATGGCCATCATCAGAGCTAACGAGTAAAGAAAACTGACAGGCCTATCACTAAATGCTGGATATTCACTTTTTGATTAAGCTATTTAAAAAAATCTCTTATGGCTTGACCCATTGCCGATATAGGTCTCCGAATGAGATGATCCCAAGCACAGCGTTTTGCAGGATACGGGAACTTTACAACTCTCCTCGTAAGATCAGGTAGTCTGTAGCAATGAACAAAATGGCCAACGTCTTCTATGGGAGAAAAGAAAGTTACAGACTGAGTGGGAACTTGTACGGCTGCTGACTAGACCATCCTTAGCAAGAGAAGGAGGCTTGGATAGCCGCTAATTTGGTTGGTACTTTGACACCTCGTTTCGCATAAATCATGACGGTTGCAACCTCACACCTTGCAGCATCAAATGTTTGTCCAATTATGCAAGTAGGGAGCTGTACCACATTCACATCGACTTTATCCCCCTGCAAGAATGCACAATGCAATCGTTCACACGCTTCACCCCTGTTGCAGGCATTGACGACAGTTGCTGCCAGAAGACAATGTGGAATTCCAAGCAGATGCATTTCTTCGATAAAAGCAAATCTTCTTGTGTAGGTCCCCTAAAAGTTTCCACGTTGAAGTGTACGTCTGAGCAGCGTAGCCTTGAAGGTGTTCACGACTTTGATGGAGACGAGGCATGACAGTGAAGATTGAGGTCGACATAATTTGAGCAGTAGAGGCAACAGTGATAGTAGTAGTTTTCATTCGGTTGCTAATCCTATGATTATTCCCACGGGCTCCATACGAATCGTGATGGTGATTATGAATATTTCGGGGACCTTAATTGAGTTATTTCGACAAGACTACATCAGAGACGTCTCTCAGATACTGTCTCGCCTACACTCTAACTATGTCTATCATCTCCGTTACCACCACATATCAAGTTGGCATTGGAAATGGATTTTACTCGAAATGCTACGACCAAGCCACAAATACATGCTCGCATGCACACAGGCACGCAAACATACAATTAGCTTAATTACTTACAGTCTGTACTCAACTTTTTTTGATGTACAAGACTCTTTCAAAGCAGTATTTTTGTCTTTTTCTTACTCTCTTCCCCACATTCCTCCTTGTTGCTGTCCTGCTTGCGACTGCGACAGCGGTTTTTCAGTTTATCAGACAAAATTGTACGCTTGTCTGAGACAGTGGGTTTACTCGTCCTCACAACAGAATCCCCACGCTCGCACGCATCAAGCCTCCTTGCAGGTGTCGTCATGTGTGCCGGAGTGTGAGGAGGAGACACCTCTCTTTGACGACCCATCAAACGACCAGTTACTTTGTCCTACAAAAGAGGTGCAACGACGCACACTGTCCTGATGACCCTTTACTGATGATTACCGGCCACAGGGAATCGGAAAGTTATAGACATCTGTAAATAATTTTATCAACTTTGGCTATTCGAAAAAGATCCTTAGAAATACGGTGTGCAAAATGGAGGCATATTGCACATCAAGTTCAATGCTGAAGGTTCCGTTAACCTCTGATGCCTTTTGATTTGAGGGAGTTTTTAGTTGTCGTGACAATTCTGTTGTGGTGTACGTCTGGCCTCTGATCTCAAACGTCCACTGCTCAAGTCCCCATCTGAGTGGTCCAATTTGGATGATAACGGGATTATGTATTGCAGATCGAAATGAATTCCAAAGCTAATTTGGGTCTTCTATTCAGTTGCTCCTGACTACCTCAAAGACGATGTCTTCGGTCAATCATCCAGACTACTTATGAGAAGCAACAATGAGGGACAAAAAAGATGACAATATTCATAAAGTCGGTTCCACCAGAAGAAGACGGCGGATTCCTCTTGACCAGCTGTCGATTGGCTTTACAGGAAGATTCATGCTGACGCTGTTTCCGAGGCAATCTTCTTCGATTCCGGCGAAAAGGTGCTGAGCTTTGGTCCGTCGTATGACGAACCTCATCAGAGCAGGGTATCATCGTTACAACAAAATTGAAGCTAACGAGTCAAGAAAACTCACCGGCAAATCCCTAAAAAAGTGGTATCTATACTCTACATCTGGCCTCTTTGGTCAAGTATAAAGTGATTCGGTTAGTTAAGGTCATATGTCAACTTCGATGCCTGTGAGTGTGTCTGTCTATGTATTTGTATGTGCATGTTTGTGTTCGGGTTTCGTGCATAAGCGAACACAAACATGCACATACAAATACAGAGACAGACACACTCACATGCATCGAAGTTGACATTTGACCTTAACTAACCAAATCACTTTATACTTGATCAAAGAGGCCAAATGTAGAGCATATATACCACTTTTTAGGGATTTACCGGTAAGTTTTCTTTACTCGTTGGTTTGAATTCTGTTGTGACGATGTTACCTTGCTCTGATGATATCCGTCATATGACAGACGAAAACTTAGCACTTTTTCACCGAAATCGAAGAAGATTGCCTCGGAAACAGTGTCAGCATAAATGTTCCAGTAAAGCCAATCGACAACTGGTCAAGAGGAATTCGCCGTCGTCTTCTGGTGAAACCGACCTTCGAATCTCTTCACCCAACACTTCCACTCGAAATGAAAGTAAGCTCAACAATTAAGAAACAATAGATTCCTCGAAACCCAAATTTTCTTCGTAGATATTCATAAGGCTGTATATGCAAAGAATAACCGAGTTTCGATGAGTTCCTTGGGATAATATTGTTGCAGAGAGCTTCATTTCGCATGAAAGTTCATGATGAATAGATTCGTAGGTCTATGTCACTGGAAGACCACGGATGCTTTCCGTCGCTATACAGCCGTTTGGCTTTAATACGACGTTCAGGTTGACGCAGTCCACGAGACATCTTTCCTCGTTTCGAGTGAAAAGCGGCTGACTTTTCGTCCTTCGTGTCATTTAATAGACAGTAATCATAGAGCTGGAACTCATTTTTGCAAAAGTTTTAAGTTGACAACAATTCAAGAAATATAAGATACATTCACCCTATTTAGTTTCAGGTAAGGAAGAAAGGGTAGATTAAATTTTCTCACAATGCTATAAAGAGGCCTCAAATTTCGTTTGAATGTGACATAGCCTTGCTTCTCAAAAAGTATTCACAACCAGACAGTTGTGGGCTTCGGGTTCTTCGTCGCCTAGGCTCCATCAGTACACCCATCGGGACTCAAAACCGGGTTGTGGTGGAGTAGCGTATAATCTCGACATGTTAATCACCTCGCCACACCTTCCTGGAGTCAATGGGCAGATGTGAATTTTAAGGAAAACCAGATATTTTTCCATATCATACTCGATGAAGCAATATTGTATTTACTATAGCAATCGACAACATTACTTATTTGTTCTTTATTAGTAGGTTTTCAATACTACTAGTAGATCTTATATACAAGATACATTCACTCATTCGATTCAACCAAAAGACGACGGGGGATTCCTCTTGACCAGCTGTCGATTGGCTTTACTGGAACATTCATGCTGACACTGTTTCCGAGGTGATCCCCTTCGATTTCGCTAAAAAGGTGCTAAGCTTTTGTCCGTCATATGACGATCATCCTCAGGGCAAGAAATCATCGCACAACCAGATTCAAGCTAACGAGTCAAGAAAACTGATCGGCAAATCTTTTAAAAGCTCTATACATACTTTATATCTGACCTCATTGATCAGGTATAAAGTTATTTGGTCAGTTATGGTCATATTTCAGAAGTAGTGGGTTTCGGTTTCGTCGTCGGCTAGGCTACATCAGCACACCCATCGGGACTCAAAACCGGGTTGTGGTGGAGCAGCGTATAATCTCGACATGTTCATCACTTCGCCACACTTTCCTGGAGTCAATGGGTAGATGTGAATTTTAAGGAAAACCAGATATTTTCCAATATCATATTCGATGAAGCAGTGTTGTATTTACTATAGCAATCGACCACATTACTTATTTTTTCTTTATTAGTAGGTTTTAGATACTACCAGTAGATCGTTTATATGATATACATTCACCCTATTTGGTTAAGTTGACGAAATTCCTATAGACACTCGAAATCGGTCAGAGGTCACTGTTACAACTTTGGTAACGAACATATACTTGTGGACACCCCGAGTCTCGAGAGCAAATTATAAACGAAAATAAGTGATGTGGTCGACTGCTTTAGCAGTTACAAATCTGAATTTTTCTATAAACCCATTAAGTAATGTGATTTGGGAAAGGATTAAACTTCCTTGAAATTCTCTTCTGCTCCGTAACCCAAGGGCCTTCAGGGCAGTATTAACGTGACGAGACTCTACACTGCACTATCACAATCCGGGTTCGAGTCCCGCTAGAGTTGCTGATAAGGCCTAGGTGAGTTCAAAAGTACAGTCCACTTTGATCTTGATGAGAGTACTTTGGGGGAAGCAAGACTATGGGAAATGTAATGGCTACATGAGGCCTACTCATATGATCGTGGAAAAAATTCAACTCTCATTCCTTTCTCACCTTGAACGAAATAGGATGCATACATCTCATGGAGTTGATCTGGTGGTAACCATGCCTCCTGTTTATATTCCAAACCTACGTGGCTAGGACTGATAGCCTCGTTATTCTCGCTCTCGAGCTATAAAAAATATAAACGTCTCGCATACATTAATGCCCATGCGAAGAAAAGTTGTGTTTCAAGGAATCTCTTGCTTCATAATTGTTGTGCTTACTTCCATTTCCAGTGAAATTGTTTGGTAAAGGGATTCTTAGGGTAGATTCCACGAGAAGACGACGGCAGATTCCTCTTGATTAGCTGTCGATCAGCTTTAATGGACCATTCATGTTGACGCTGTTTCCGAGGTAATACCGTTCGATTTCGACCGTCATATGACGAACATCTTCAGAGCAAGGAAGCATCGTCACAACCAAATTAAAGCTAACGAGTCAAGAAAACTCATCGGCAAATATTTTAAAAGCTCTATACATACTTTATATCTGACCTCCTCGATCAGGTATAAAGTTATTTGGTCAGTTACGGTCATATTTCAACCTCGAAACCTGTGAGTGTGTCTGTCTCTGTATGCGTATGTGCCTGTTTGTGTTCGCTTATGCACGAAGCCTGCAATGATGGCTCAAAGTAGTTAGGACAGCAAAGGTTTGCTGAACAATATCTCCCCCTTTCTACATACATGTTTTGACCATCAATTCGATTGCGCAAGGTCGGACAAACGAATGGTTTTATTGATGAGCCTTTTTATTTGTTTGGTCTCAACGCGAGAGAGAAAGATTGAGCTAAATGCACGAAATCTATGAAATCTATTCAACATATTTCGTTTATGGAGACGAAGTACCGGTAGTTAAGTAGAGCCTTGTTTTCCCAAAATTTATTCTTACCCATGTTCATAGTAGAGCATGTGAACTTGACACGATAACCACTAGGCCCCATTGCCACGAGTGCCCTTGGGTCACAGGACAGATGTGAATTGCAAGGAAGGTCAGGCCTTTTGTCATATCACATTCTTGGGTGGGATTGTCGATGAAGAAAACGATTATAAGACCTATGCGAGGTCGAAACTGCAGTCCACTATGGATGAGAACAACTTTTGGGAAGGCAAGGCTATGTGAAATTGAATGAAAACGTCAGCTCTACTCATATCATTGTGGGAAAATTCTACTACCAGCTCTTCCTCACCTTAAACGAATACGTTTCATATAACTAATTTACTGGTAGTCTCGAAAATCTACTTACATATAAAAAGTCTGCTCAGCCTCCTACCTATCATTGAGTCTATTAATTAAGCAAAATTAATTATTACTCATCTTCCTGCAGGTATTCCTCACCTTTAATGTATTTCTTATTCACTTTATTTCGATGGCTTCGCTAAGTTTACTTTTAGCCGCAGACATGTAAAAATCAGCAAAACAAGAAGTTTAAGACCAATCAATTTCGTGTCCCGTTTCTGCCTGGTGCTCAGCCAACTCTAATTTTTTGAAACAAACAGCCTTTTCTGGAGCTTCTGTGCTCAACTATCCTTTGTTGAATGGTACTATAAGTCTCTCCAACGTAAAAGCGACAAAATGAACAGCTTATGTTGTAGCAACCCGATCTGGATAATGAGTAAACTTTATCTACAAGTGGGCATAACTGAAGAAAGTGTCGTTCTTTCCCTGAGATCGGTTTTTACTTAGAGAGAATGTACGAAATTAAAGACAAAACATGAGAAAAGGTCTCCTTATCTCTCTTTACCTATTCACCATTCAAAAAGCTTTTCTGATCATTCTAATCTTATTTTCAATCAAGCTTATGAGATAATTATTCTAAAAAAAAAATATTTAAAACCGATCCAGTTCATTTTCACAATGGACTCTATCGACTACTCGTATGCTCCAGATAATCATAGTTTTAAAAACGCTAATCTTTGTTTTGTAACTATAATTGGAGAAGAAGTTAAGTATAAAGCCAGCATATGTTTGCTTTCTATGGACATCCCTGCTTAACTTCTCACCTGTTCTGATCACTATGACATCTAAAATGAGTAAATTATTGCCTTGCTCTGATGATGTTCGTCATATGACGGACGAAGGCTTAGCAAGTTTTCGCCGGAATCGAAGAAGATCAACTTGGAAATAGCATCAGCATGAATGTTCCAGTAAAGCCAACCGGCAGCTGGTCGAGAGGAATCCTGCGTCGTGTTCTGGTGGAATCGACCTTCGAATCCCTTCAACAAACACTTTCACTCGAAATGGAAGTGAGCTCAACAATTACAACAATGTGCTCCTCTAACTCCAATAAGAACTCAAATCACTCATGATCGTTTGAGTTGATGTAAGTAGTGATAGAGTATTTTTCAAGATTAAAATGAACTGGTTTCACGTATCCTAGCCACCAAAAATGCTATTCTTCGTCTCATCATTTCCTTCAATGGGATTTGAAACTAGCACTTGCTCGACAAGCAACAAGGCTACCTCTCCGCTTCACGTTCCATTAGGGACAATGGATCACAGGGTTGATGTAACTTTTCAGACTTATGAGATAGATTTACTTTATTTCGTTTAGATGATGAAGGACTAGTAGTTGAATTTTCCAGTTTCCATTGAATTTCACATAGCCCTGCTTAGAAAACATATTCTCGTACAAGCAGAAGTGAACTGCAGATTCTCCTTCACCAGAATTGGTCTCATCAGCACCTCGGCAGGACTCGAACCCGAATTGTGTTGGTGTAGCATATAGTCTAGAATCGTTATCCATCACGTTGCATTGAAACATGGGCGCCCTTGGTACAGGGGGCGGAAGTTAATTTGAGCAAAGCCTTGATCTTCCCCATATCGCAATTCTGAAGTGGGATTGTTGACGAGGCGAAGTTATATTTACTATATCCATCATGAGTAGATTTTAGAGGATATATGCAGATGCGATATAAAAGCTGAATTCACCCTACTTAGTTTAAGGTGATAAAGGACTAATAGTTAAATTTTGCCCCAAGCATCTGAGAAGGGCTTATGTTGCCATTGAATTTCACATAGCCTTGCTTCCTAATAAGTATTCTCATCCAGGCTGGAATGTACAGCAGTTTTGACTCCTCATAGTCCCCATCAGAAACGTAAGCGGGATCGAACCCGGATTGTGTTGATGAAGCATAAAGTCTAGACACGTTACCTACTACGCCACACTGCCACGAATGCCCTTGGTTCAGATGGCAGAAGTAACTTTCAAGAAAGCCAGTCCTTCTTCACGTTGAATGAAATAGGATTATTTCAGCTGTTATATCAGATCTACTGGTAGTCTATAAACCTACTTATGAAATGAAAAATGAGTAGTGTAGTTTACTGCTATTGTAAATGGAACTTTGTTTCTTCGAAAATCCCACTAGGGCCCTCGTGGCAGTCTGGCAGATTATGCGCTGCGCTAAATTAGCCAAGGTTCGAGTCCCGCTAGGGGGCTGAAGAGACCAAACCAAATCGCAACTTCGGTCCACTGCATCCTGGCTGATAAGACATTTTGGGAAGCAAGGCTATATTAAATTCACTGAAAACATGAGGCCTACTTATGTGTTTGTGAGAAAATTACATTACCCGTCCTTCATCATCTTGAAGACAATTCTTACACCAGATCGACAAGTAGTCTCAAAAATTGACTTATGAAACGAAAAATAATGTCCCTTTTGTACTTGCTTATGGCTCGAGGGCCAGGTAGCAATTGAATTCACACAGCCCCACTTTTTTCTTGCTTCTCCAATGTTCTAGAAGATTGAAAGACCTCCCCTATGAATTTGGAAGTTGTAAACAACCGGTTTCTGTGAAAAGTCAGCTGAATTGTAGGATAGGTTGGAAACACAATCTTAGCTTTGCTTCCAACTGCTACCAGACGGAACCCTTTGGAGCCTATTCTGCATGCATTTTCGTTCTCATTCGGAGCTGCCGACCGAGTGTGTCGGCATGGGCAAAGCTTTCACTACTTGGGAAACTGAGAAGAGGATTATTAAAGCTTTCTGATTCGCACCTCACCTGTCCAGCATGTAGGACATGCTTAATTCGGTGTAAAGTGAATACGAAACATGTGCTAATTGGCCTGCGACAGGTCTGCACGTGGACTCAATTAGCAAATTGCATTAATTTCTACAATTAGCACCTATTCAGCTGAAACCGGTAACCCGGACACCGAGGCATGATGTCCTGCAGCCTGTATTCCGTCGGAATTACGCTTCACTCTGTCCCATTCTCGCCTGACTGGGCTTTAACAAGTGATA
>CAAALY010000361.1:0-10559 GCA_900617795.1 Protopolystoma xenopodis
TCACGAGGTTTGCTAACTATGCTGTTGTGATTGGCTTCTAAAGGGGGCTTCAATTTACTTGGAAGCATACACTCTGTTGACAAAACTTTCATACATAATACACATTGTGGTCTCTCTTCACCATTAATTTTTGTTTATGTAAAACCTAACTCCAACTAACTGTCATCATATTTACTATATTTTCGTTTCTTCACACTAGTGCCACTGGTTAAAGGCATACTTTCTTTATCTGCACTATTACGTTTAGAACTATTCAAAAATCGGTCCATTATCAAAGATAAGAGCCAAAAATCACATAATTATTTACCAAAGACAACAAACAAGAAGTAATATAACTCTAACTCCCCGGGGCGGCGCGGCGCACAGTTTGGGAATCACTGCCTTAATAGATTGATGTTGGAATGCCTTTCTTTTCGTTTGAAGCAGCGATTTGAAGGTATTTATAATTTGGCTTCATCGTAAGCTGTAGGGAGATTGCCCTGGAGCCATGATTCGATTTGTGCGAATAGGTGCTCGAAGCACCGCCCTGCAACTCCGATTGATCCTTGATGAGATTTTTCTGCCATGTTACGGGCATCGTCGGAGCAGGACACCATGCTTAATGATAATTCACCAAACCAC
Source organism: Protopolystoma xenopodis (assembly GCA_900617795.1). NCBI lineage: Eukaryota > Metazoa > Platyhelminthes > Monogenea > Polystomatidea > Polystomatidae > Protopolystoma > Protopolystoma xenopodis. The sequence goes on from CAAALY010000361.1 coordinate 622, forward strand.
TAAGACAAGAAAGGTGGTCGCCTTTGAATCTATCTGCTTCTCATATTCCAATTTGGTCCAATTTTTCTGATACATTTTGAAATTTTTTGATGGGAACCGAAACTTTCTTGCTACTATATGGTAAAAAATAAAAGGGTACTTTTTTGTAGATCTAATTCTTGCACTCAGAGTATTCTGAATTAATTTTTAGCAAAGCTAAATATTAGCCTTCTTTTATTTATCAATATTTTCGAGGTTTTGCTTTTTATTACCTCACGAAATACAAGAAATTATTATCTAGTCACCCGTTTTTATCTTCTGCTCTGTTGATCATTATTCAAGGACCTCTGCTACTTTACACCTGCTACATATACTACTTTTTACACCTTTTCTTCCTGAAACTTATTTATGCTCTTTAATATTTAAGTTGATGGAGTGGATTTGACTTCATTTTCGCACCTTGGCTTCAGGCACAAGGAGACCTTGTTGAACCTACCTAGTCCTGTCTTTGACACAATTTGCACGATGATTTCCAGGAAATCATTCCGTTTACTTGGTACATCCCTAGACTTTTCGCCAACATCGTCAGAGAAGGATGCTATCATTAGCACAAAGTTAAAACTTATCAAAATGACAATCAAAGGCAATACCCTTGACCAATATTCTGTTTAACCGTTATGGTATCACTACTCCTGTTTTATTTTTGTCATAGCTTCTTAAGTTGGATCTCTTTATCTCAACCCTAATTGATATCGCTAATTTACTTATTCACACCATTCTAAGTTCTCATTTTCTGTAATGTCGCCTAAGAGTGTCAGTTCAAGTTGATTTAGTGAAACCTAATCACCTTCACCACCGATTTAAGATGCTCTTTGCAGGGATTCTGGGCCAGGGCTTCTGGCTTCCACTTAGCTTCTCTCCATCCAGGAAATCAACTCTTCCCTATTACGCATAAAAATTACGGTCTGGCTGTCTGAAATTGGGCTGCCTATAAGCTTTTGATTCCGACACCCGTTTACGTCATATTCGAGGATTTAGAGACTAATGATTCTCATGCGTAGACATCTCCATAGGCTTCAGACCCATGTCTTCTCACACCCCACCTTATTCTCTCTCATTCTCTGGGCTCTGACTTTGGCTTGATTTGGAACCGCTGGTATGAAAATTGACAACTTTTCTTCTTAATTTCTAATTCACATAAAGCACGCTCCTCTTAAATTAAAAGTTGGCAATCCTACCTAATTATAAGGTCATGATAAATTGCGTAATTTTACCACAATTCAAGGTATACTGATAGATTTAAACACCACTGTCTCTAAATATAAAAAATCTAATCAATTGTAATAGCCTTAAAATTCAAATCTTCCTTGTGACGCACCAGCATCTCTGGTAGTGTATCGTAGTCGTAGCATGTCGAAATTGTTTTCCTGGCTTCAAGCCCCACTGGGCGTCAATCAAACCAGGACGAGATCTAAACTGCAGCCCAGTTCAGCCTGGATAGAATAATATTTGGCTATGTGAAATTCATGGGAAATGTGAAGCCTACTTAAGTCTTCACTATTTTACGCGACTTAAGGTAAATATAGCTCTTATATGAGATCTACTAGTGGTTTTAAAATTCATTTTGTCTATAAAGCATTAAATTTAAAGATAGATTTCTTTCATATGATCTTAATATAATATTGATTAGTATCGTTTTATCCTTCAGGACTGTTTTACTTTTGCTCCGACCAAATAAAACTAGTTTTTAAACCGAAATTGCCTATATTATTTGATAAATCATGCTATTTTACCTACTAATGAAAAAGGAACAATCCAATATGTCCGTGATGACGGTTCTCATCAATTATCTATCTTATCATACTTAAAACTATTGAGTAGGCCATTATTTTATCCAAGTTTCAAGACCAAGATGGTTTGGTCTTTTTTGTGGTCGCAGTCTCTATTATTTTATCGTTTTTTTAACGAGTTTGAAATTTGAATTTGTAAAAGCAGAAAAAAATTTCTTGACTTTTCATAAGCTGGATGGAAATATAATGTTTGTTTAAATATATATATATATATATATAATGTATGTCCAATACTTATGAGAATGAAAGCAGAGAATGGAAGAAAGGGCTGGTATTCTCATTGGATTCTCAAACTCTCTAGATTGTCTGTTCAATCTGAGTCAAATAACCTATTTTCATGAAATTCATAGAATTGTTTGTTTTGCCATCTAACATAACAGCCATTTAGAATTGTTTAATTCAGCTTAAACACTGTGATTACATATAATTTGGCTATGGCATGTGTCTGAGTCAGTATTTATGGCTTTAGTTGATCTGTATAGCTAATAGTTAGATAACGGTTCATTGCTGATTGTTGAGCTCCTGATAAGTCATGAAAGCTAGTATCCCCTGTTTACACATGACAGACTATTCTTATTTCGTGATTAGGTTTTTGACTCATAGACTACTCCTATCACTTCTCATAATCATAATCGATTTCTATTAGCATTGTGAATTTTATACGACTATTTACTCTCTATCAGCCAGATTTTTGTGTTTATACGTCCCAATTTATTTTGTATATATTTTTTTCTTTGTTATAGGTGAAGGCAGGCCCCCGTTGGGTTATGATTGATGGACTCAACCTTTCGGCAATTCGTGAGGTCAAGTTGCTTCGTGAGCTAGATCACCCGAATGTACTCTGTCTGTTGGACGTTTTCAGCCAGGACCGCGGTGTCTGCCTCGTTTTCGATTTTATGGAATCCGACCTTGAGGCCTTAGTTCACGATAGCACTCTGGTTCTTACGCCAGCCCACATAAAGGCTCTTAGTTTACAGGCTAGTCTGCTTTGATTCCCTCATCTTTATATCTATTCCATTCATATCATTTCTTACCTTGAAATCTTTATCATATTTGTTACTAACTCGATGAGATTGTTTAGCTTAGTGGCACCCTTGGGCTGTTAAGTAACTCATCTATACTAACACCAAAATTGAAATTGCTATAAGAGAGATGCTTAAGTTTGCTGTAACTTGTCACAGTGTTCTTAGAATAAAGATACATACATGTCCTCGTAAGAAATTTAGTAAATTGGATATTCGAAGTCGACGAAGTTAGTGATAACTTTTGCCTAATCAAACGCGGGACAAATAGGGATATGGCAAGGCCAGCAAAAAAGAAATGCGTGGTTAATTGACCTATCATTAACCGGTGAAAAAGGGATCGCGAAGGTGTGAAAAAGTAACATTCTTAAATCAAAAGAAGGCGCTTTCAGTCAGTTTAATTTACTTGATGAATCAGCTGTAACTTTTGGGGCCTGGCGGTCATAATAATAGCAAGAAGAAGTATCAACACTGTAAATCGGTGCCAAATTGACTAGAAATCCATTCGAGATGCAACAGGAGACCATATTATTTAATTGAGATAAATAGGAATTAAGTAAAGATATGAAGACCAAGATGGTGTGGCCCCTGTTATTGTCGCAGTTTCCTTTCGTTTTATGCTAGTGGGTTGACCTCGTTGTCGCTAATTGGTCATGTTTCAGGGGGACTTAATAGAACGCACCTAGTCCGAAGTCCTTTACCATAGTAGTTATCATAATTCCCAGCATCACAGTGGATTTAGTACATTTGCCGGCATCGTAGTTCGGAAAACGTTTAAGAATGTACTAAATCAACTGAGTTCTATAAAGAAATTCTAAAAACTTAGCGGTCATGTCTGAGAATCTCTTTTACTTTCAAATAAATTGTATCAGGGACAGAATATCCCCACTGTATAACAATCAACATAATGAGACGGAATCTTTTCCTACATAGACTAAACATGTTTCCCGATCTCCACATACAGGTACCCGATACAAAAATTAATCACTTTCTTACGTCATATTCTTGCTTGGTATTATTGTTGCTTCCATCCTGCATAAAGGGCAGGTTTTTGAGCCGGGTTTCTTTCTATTTAACATTAGATAATCTATCCTAAATTTGATCTGATTATATACTGTGAATAATATTCACACATCTATATATTAACTAATTGTTTGTGCTTTCATTACCTCTGCTAATGTTCGATTTGGATATAGGTCATAGACGCATAATCTAGAGTTAATAGCTTGATGAAATCTAACAATGTTTAATCCTCTTATTATTCTAGCTTCTCCGAGGTGTCGAATACTTACATGCTCATTGGATCCTGCATCGAGATCTTAAACCAAACAACCTCTTCCTTAGTCGCGAAGGTCGAGTGAAGATTGGTGACTTCGGATTGGCTCGACATTTTGCTGCTTCACCTGGGCGTCGCATGACTCATCAAGTCGGCACTCGTTGGTACCGTGCTCCGGAGCTCTTCTATGGATGCACTCAATACGGTGTAGGAATAGATCTCTGGGCGGTTGGATGCATTATTGCTGAATTTTTACTTCGGGCGCCTCTTTTTCCTGCCGATTGTGACCTCACACAGCTAGCTAAGATATATGATGTTAGTATCTGATGTTTGCTTACTCGTAATTTCCTTGCTAGATAACATATTAATCATAAATTTATAATTGTAAGATAAATGCGAAAATTCTTGTCAAAGACTATTCATTGATTAGATGCTGATACAACTTCTATGATGCGCATGATCTTTTTTAATCATAAAATATAAATAAATATTTTTTCCTTGAATATGCTTTAAAAAGATTGCCTGAATGAATTTACAAATAATCAGTCCTAGTTATTTTCCTTTCTCGGATTCTATCAATAAACCATATGTTTTATTACACCTAGTTGATTAATAGTAGTTCTAGGCCCTGCATTTGTTGTCAAGTTTTTCTATTTACCTTGTCTTTCATTAGATATATATTCCTATTTTTGTGCAGATTCAAACTCGTTTTCGCAACTTGGTCAGTGTCAAGGAGACCTTGTGGAATGTACCTAGTCTTGCGTTCTCTGCAATAGTATTCTTGATTTTCAGCATCAGACCATTGACCTGATACATTCTCAAACGATGCTCGAAATCATAAATATTATGGCAGAGGACACTGGACTAGGTACGTTCCACAATGTCTTCCTGATGCTCCGACCAAGTTGCCAAATGAGGTCGAACCGGAGGCTCTCATATCAATGATTATTTTTTCTTTAATTATGCTAAAATTCGTCCTCACCAAGCCCGAATATTACACTTGCAAGATTACCTTACTTACTATTAAAAACCTTCTTGCTTCTGGCATAATTGGATTACTACCGCCTGCTTGCCTTGATTCTAGTTATATATTTCCACGTCCTTTATACTTATTTGGCATTAACCTTATGTATATTAATTTACTCGATATTTTATATTTTTTGATAAGAGTCCTAAGCCAACTTTATCTCATTGCCTTTAACTGTCTCCTACCTCTTATTTCCATGCAGATAATTATAATTGATTTGTTTAATTTGTCAATCTAATTTCATATGATACGCCTAGTCTTTTTGAACTATATAGCTACTTGGAAAATTTCATATTTATCAAGCTCAGATCGCAGCTACTTGATATTGGGTTCACACGAGCCATTTCCTTTATCCTTTCTGTTTATTGACTTTCGCATTAACTATTTGGACTTTATATTGTTATCCTACATTATCATCTTAAAACTTCTTATTTAGATAACTGGGACTCCAGACGAGAGAACCTGGCCTGATGTAGCTCGTCTCCCTAATTATGTTACATTTGAACCAAGACCTGGAATCCCTTTCGGTCAAATTTTCACGGCTGCTGGTCAACCGCTGCTTGATCTTCTTTCTACTCTGCTGAACCTCTCGCCTGATAGCCGGGGAACAGCATCGTCAGCACTCTCATCACGTTACTTTGCTTTGCTTCCGGCCCCTACCTCTGAAAACCGGCTCCCACAACCGAAGATAAGCCGCACTGTGGCTAGCCTTTTGCAAGCTCACCAACATCAGCGAAATATGGCGAATCCTTTAGATCCAGCTACTGTCGCTACAGTAAATGCGGGTGCAAGTAGCAGCAACATTGGCGGTAGGACTATCGGTAGTTCTGCACTTGCTGGGAGTGGACTTCGTGGTTCCAGTGGTCCAGGCATTGCTAGTACTGGCTCAGGTTCAATGGCATTCCGAGTTTCCAGTTGCATCGGCGGCCCGGGCATGCCAAGCACTCCACCTACGAGCAAAGTAGCCGGTTGTGATGATCAAGAGAGCGAACAAACATGGACAGAGACGCCAGTGGGAAGATTGTCGACGATTGCTGTCAAGCGTCGTATTCCTGATCCTGGCCGAAAGGATATTGGAGAAGCTGAACTTCGTGTGAAGCCTAAAAAGTTGTGCTTCTGACACTTGTATAGTGTATAAAGCCCCTAAAAGTATTCTATTTTTATAATATTACTCTAATACAGTCGATGTATTATAAATGTTGTTGCTATCTGATATATCATTTTGATTTGTAACCCCATCTACTCATTGATCGGGATTGAGTTGATCTTTCGTAATGAAATTTTTATTTATCTTGGTTGTCAATTCTTTGCTATCATCACTGCATCGTTTTACTGTCAGTAATTATTTAAGAGTAATAACGACCATCGTTTTGTTGAGCAGGCATTCACTCAATTCAAAAGTAAACCGTGAAAATATCCATTGGTGGCTCTTACTAGAAAACGACGGCTTGAGCTTAATTAGCAGATTTGTGCTCACAAGGCTTTGGTGCACAATTTTCAGTTTCTGTTAAAACATATTTAACTTTAAGATGTTCAGGTTAAGTCATTTGAGGGTAAAATCCAGAAAGATCATCTGAATTTTTTATCCTTAAAGAGCTAACTTATGTATTTTATAAAAACTGTTTATTACAACAAAAAATGCTGAAAATTATGCGTTTATTTGCTCGTCTTTTCCTAGCCATTATTCTGGGATTCATATAGTCCTTTCGTAGAAATTTTACCAACTGATCGGCACTACTAATAACTTATTACTTGTTAGAACGCAATTTTAGCACAACTATTTCAAATTAAATGGGCTATAAGATCACTTATTACGTACATTATACCCATTTGAAAGATGTGGATATTATTTTTTTTTAGTTGGTTTTTGAGACTACAACTTATATAAATGTGTAGTAATTGCATATGTATTGCTAGTTTAAATTATGTATTAATTCTATGTTGTCATTTTCAATCAAATTTCATGATAAAACAACATCATCGTTACTTACCTTGTACATTATGTATTTTACCTTATTCCAAACTTGTAGAATGGTCACCACCTGCTTTTTAGTGGATACACTTTTCTCTAGTTGCCACGATAACTATATGACTATGGATAGCAACATTTATTATTAGAGGGAAAGCAGCACGCTCTAGAACGAGCACTTTACGAAATTTCTTTTCTCACAGGCCTCGCACACTTTTTAGCACGAATAACTGGTGCTACCTCCAAAGCCTGCTCTTCAGTTTCCTGTGGGCATAGTTATTATTTATAAATTCCAAGAATTTAAAATTATATTTGTTTTAACAATATTATATTAAATAGCCTAATTTTCCTTATCTTTCCATGCCGTGTTAATGACGTGTCCATAATAAAAGGAGAATTAGACTTTAATCTCCAATTTTTAGTTATTATAGATTGTTTATTTAAGACTAGCTCATGAGAACTGGAACGCAAGTTCGATCATCATTAGGTATTAGGTAATTTTAACTAAAGATAGGCAAGGATTATACTCACGCTTATATAAAGTTTTCATATTCCTTATCAGTAAAGTGTAATGTTGTCAGATTGGCATAGTTGAACTTACTTTATTCGAAGACCTCTGCTATAATAAGTGTGATACTTCCCTGCTTCGGACCGTGAACTTAATAAATGCTCAGATGACTCGCCTGCATTTTGGTCGGCATCGCCAGTGGGGAATTGTATTATCCCTTTACCTCTACGTACACCATATCCTCGTATCTCGCCCTCGAAACTACAACACGCCTTGTTTATATACTAATACTTTAAATGTTTGCATTTTTGGTGAGATTATTAAGGCGCTAATATGCGAAGAGGGCTTACGGCCTTCCAAAAATAAACAAGGAAGGAGTTCCTTTAAGAGTGATTGTTAATAACAAAGGTATTGTGATGCATAGGATTTTACGGTTCTTATGTAGACAAAAGAGGAAAATGGCTGAGTATTGGAAAAATTCAGTGAAGAATTCATATGAATTCGCTAGAATAATAGATCAGTAGAGTATTAAGGAGGATCTTTTGGATAATCTTGATGTGGTATCAATGTATACTAAAATCCCAGTTCGTAAAGCTATTAAAGCACTAACATCAGCCTAGATGAGCACCCAGGAATTATAGGGAAAGCTAATTTGAGCAAAAGCTTAATATTAAGGCTTCTTAATCTATACATGAGCAGCACATACTTTACTTTTTATGAAAAGAAGTGGATTGATCTCGTTGTCGCAACTTGGTCTTGTTATCAGGTCGACTTATAGAACGCACCTTGTCAGAAATCGTCTGCCATAGTAGTTGTCATGAGTCCCAGCATCAGAAAGTGGAGTTGGTACATTCTAAAACATTTCGCCGGCACCATCAGAGAGTTTTGTAATTCTTTACACCAAGCTACGAACTTATTAAAGAGACAAGTGAAGTCAATCCCTCGACAAACGTTCTGCCGAAAAAGGTTACACTATCACTCCTCTTTCTGTCCTGGCCTGTCTATCTACTCTTTACTCTCTTATCCCACTGCCGCCCTATCACAACTTCTCATTTGTTTACATTCCACTCGTCAAAATGTGTTCCCTTTTGTGGCAAATCTAGCGCGGTCTCATCACATTTGCTATTCATCTCGATCAACTCTCGTTCGAACGGCTGATCCGACTCGGGCCTCCAATCCGGATCCCCTCATTGCTTCGTAGATCCGTTCCTTATCTTTCTGTTTGACCGATTTTACTCGGTTCCAGTCCCATCGTTCGTTTCACTTCAGGCGCTATTTCTTAAGGTCATAGAAGGACCCGTGATGGGATGGCTTGATATCTGCAAGCATGGGAATCAGAGCTTAGGTGCTCTGTTTAGTAAAGCGACAGTGTCCGCGCTTCTATCGCCTTTAAAAATAGCGCCTTGAGTGAAATGAACACTGAGACTGGAACCGATTAAAATCGGTCTACCAGAAAGATAAGAAACGGATCTACGAGACAATGAGGCCCGAGTCGGATCAGCCGTTAGAACGAGATGGGGTCGGGGTGAATAGCAAGTGTGTAGAGGCCACATTAGACTTGAAGGAAAAGGGCACGCATTTTGACAAGTGGAATGTTAACAAGTGAGAAGTTGTGATAGAGCTGCAATGGGATAAGAGTGTAAAGAGTAGATAGATAGGCAATTACAGAAAGATGAGTGATAGTGTAACCGTTTTCGGCAGAATGGTTGTCGAGGGATTGACTTACTTGCCTCTGACGCGTTCGTAGCTTGGTGCGGAGAATGGCAAAGCTCACTGATGATGCCGGCAAACGTTTGAGAATGTATCAATTACACTGTCAGATGCTGGGAATCAAGACAACTAATATGGCAGACGACTTCGGACTAGGTGCGTTCTACATAGTCCCCTTGACAACAAGACTAAGTTGCGACAGCGAGGTCAACCAACTTCTATAAATCGAAGGAAGTCTGCGACCATACGAGAGGCCACAACATCTTTAATGATAAGTTTTCTGAACAGTGGAAGCCCTAGAGATGGGGTCTTGCTTGGGTCCAATTTTAGCTACTAATTACGCGTCAAGATTGAAGGAACACTTCATGAAACGGGTAAGATACTGTTAGTTAGATATACGTATGACTACTCTGCCATATAACAGCATGGCAAGGATAGTTTAGATAATTTCTTGTTTTTAATTAACCAGATTGACTACAATGTTAAGTTGACAATGGAGCTGGAGATTAGCAATAATTTACTATTTTTAGATGTCTTAGTCATCAGATCTGGTGAGAAGTTATGCAGGGATTTATAAACAATGCCGGCTTTATACTT
>CAAALY010000362.1:0-10558 GCA_900617795.1 Protopolystoma xenopodis
GGTGTGGTGTGCTTCTTTGAGCGGCATTCATGAAAACCCTTCACACTCCACGCTTTAGTTCTCATCCCCTTCACTCTTGTGCTGGGAATGTTGATCAGAGTCTGCCATATTGTTACGTAGCCCTCCTTCCCTGGGTCCTATCAGAGTCCGTTTGCTATCGGCCTGGTTCAAACATTTCACTCGACCCCTGCGACTCCATCTGTGCTGTTTGAGGCGGTATTCGCCCTCTCCTGCGTCTGGGTGACTAATTCGAGGCTCAAGTCTCTGAGTAAGTCTCATCGTCACACCCTTGCTACATGGACCACGTCTATGGTACAACAGACCGACTGTCAGCCAACTAGCTCCACCCTTGCCGCGTCTATCCTGTTTCTATTCCTAATACCAAGTCTATGACTTCCCCTGCCCTAGTCTCTTGTGTGCCAACCCACAAATGTTGTTGAACTGCTTGCTTTGATTAGGTTCGATGTTGAACCACAACGCTTGTGGGTTGGTACACAAGAGACTAGGGCATGGGAAGTCATAGACTTGGTATTATAGATAGAATGAGGATAGAAGCAAACATTATAGTATCGCTCCCCGATTCTGCAATCTAATGAGGAAGTGTCATTCGGACACAGCTAATGAAATACTTTATTACCCCTCCATCCAGAAATTAGAGGAAGGTTACAATACTGAGATGCGTAAGCTATTTAAGTTTATAGGTCTCAAGTCAAGAGTAAGAAAGGATCTAGGTAGGGTTCTCACTTTGGATGATTTTGAAAAAATTCAGAACATGACCTACCAGAAGTAACTGATGGTCCGCGATCTGATAAATAAGCGGACTGGCAAGAAATTGCTTAGCTATGAGATAATAAGGCAGCGCAAGACCAAGCTAATCTGTGCGAATTTTGATAATTCTGTTTTGAAGGTATCAACTGCCACAGACGACGATAGGACTAAGGTAGTAAACCTATCTTCAATCCCTCTTGATTGTGAAACTACGGATCTCTTAAAGAAGGGATTACATTTTTCACTAGGTAAGGAAGGAAACGTTCTTAGGGCGTGTAAGAAAACTTTTGACTAGAAAACAATAATCCGTCCTTTCATTTTGTTAGGAAGCAAAGGACAGTATGTGAGAAAGTGGTATACCTCTCCAAACAGCAATGGGCGTTACCACAGAAGAAGTGCTCCTGAAAGGTTTGAACTTTGCTTTGCCAATCAGTAAGGATAATAGGGAGGAGATTCTGGCTGAACTCATAATTTTTACCGACCATCTTCCAGAAGAGACCAGAAGTGATATTGAGTTACAGGTCGTTCCTTCAATTGGTAGCCATGCAGAAATAACACCCAGGAATGAGAAAGTGAAAAATATAATAAGGAAACTGAATTATGAGGACCAAATGGTGCTGAGGGCAAACAAAGGAGGAACAGTGATAGTCATGGTTAGGTTGGCCTAGGTACAAAAAAGGATGCAGGCTTTTGATGACTAACACATACAAGGGAATCAATAGGGACCCTACAGAAACCTTTATGTCTTGACTAAGGAGTTGCCTGTAGTATTGTGTAACAAACGGGGAACTGGATAATTGGAAGATTAACAGTCTTCTTCAACGAGATGCTAGGCCGTCGAATGCATATGGTCTGCCCAAAATACCTAAAGATGGAGTCTTACTTAAAATTATTTTGATTAATAGGGGAAGCGGGATGCATAAAATATCATGATTTATCTGTAACAAGTTAAAGCAAATCTCCGAGACGTTTAATGTTTCAGTTAAGAATTCTTGTGAGTTCGTTAACTTAGCCGATGAGCAGGAGATAGAAAGTGGGTATTTGCTGTGTCCATGTACACTAATAGGTCCTTGGCGCACCACCGCGCGACCCTGATGAATCCTTTCTGAACTTTCGTCCGTCATGTGACGGACATCGTCAAAGGAGGACACTACGCGTAACGATAATTCACAAAATCACGAATACAAGAAAGGTGGTCGGCCTCAAACTTATCTACTTTTCATAGTCCAATTTAGTCTACTTAGGCATCTCATGTTTGGGTCGGATATCCTATGTTTTTTTCTTAAGTAAGTAGTTTTTCAAGATAATTCATATATCCTATATGAAGAGAAGCTGGGTTTCGAAGATTCCCTTAATAGATTGATACTGGCGTACCTTTCGTTTCGTTTGCGAAAGCGAGTCGATGGGATTCGTAGATTGGTCTCAACGGAAATCACAGGAGGGTTGCTTCGAACTTTTGTCCGTTGAATTGTGCTAAGAAGACCTCGGTTCACCGTCTTGTGACCTCGATGACTCCGTGCTGAACTTTCGTCCGTCATGTGACGGACATCGGCAGGGGCAGAAACAATTATTCTCGAAAATCACAAAAAACGCTAAACCGAGAAAGGGGGGCAAACTGAAATCCTACTTACATCTTATACCTTACTGCGAGCTTAATGAGGCATTCCATAATTTTATTTCTTGCCCTACACGCATGTTGAGGGCAGACAGAGGAGGAGCAGTAGTAGTATTGGATAGGACCAATTATATAGAAAAGATGATGCTGGCTTTATCCGATGTTGATGCGTATAGAATTATAGCCAAGGACCCTACGAAACGCTAAAGTCGAGACTTAAGAGTTGCCTGCAACAGTGCGTTAATAGTGGAGAATTGGAAAAATGGAAAATGAATGCTCTTCTCCAACGTGACGCTAGACCTCTTAATGCAGTTATTCCCAAGTTGTGCGCCGGGGAGCCGCGGCCTCTACAGGGGCGTCGCGAAATATTGTAAAAGCTTCAATTTGAGAAAATGTGCAGTCATTTGCATATTAAATATTAATTTAATGGTATTAAAGTAAAAAAAATAATGAAGATACACGAGTTTTATTTATTTTTATCTCTTACTTAAGGTAGGGCGCCATGGAAAAATTTTAATTGAAAAAGGGCGCCGCGACTAGGAAAAGTTCTGGGAACCACTGTCTTAATGCATATGGTCTGCCCAAAATCCACAAAGAAGGGGTCTCACTTAGGATCATTGTAAGTAATAAGGGAGGTGTGATGCATAAAACAACACGATTCCTTTGTGGCAATTAAAGTTGATCTCAGGTTTTGGGAAATTTTCAATAAAGAATTCGTATGACTTTATACATTTAATAGACGAGCAAACAATAGATGTAGTATCGTTGTACAGGAATGTACCCGTAAGTGGGGCCATACAGGCAGTATGATTAACCTTAGATCTACACTTTCAAAGATAATATCAGGAAATAGGATGAGCAAGAGGTCAATCGTGCGATTGACGAATTTAATAAGGAATAGTACATATTTTATCTTTAATTTTAAATTATACGAACAAACAGGGGAGTTAGTAATGGGATCGTGTTTGTCTCCAGTCTTAGCTAGTAACTACATGGCTCAAATGGAAGTCCGGCTTTTTCAAGAATCACTCCGGGTTCCGAAACTATTGGTCAGATAAATGAATGATTACTTTTTTTTATCTGGCGGCATGGCAAAGGGTGTTTGTATGACTTCATTGGTTTAATGAGTAGAGATGTATTCACCCTATTTCGTTAAAGGTGATGAAGGACTGATAGAAGAAGAATTTCCCACAATGATATGAGTTGAGCTGACGTTTCCATTGCATTTCACATAGCCTTGCTTTCCCAAAAGTTGTTCTCATCCCGGCTGGAGTGGACTGCAGTTTCGACCTCGTTCGGTCTCATCAACACCCTCAGCGGGAGTCGAACCGTGACAGTGGCAAAATGCCTGGCCTTCCTTGCAATTCACATCTGCCCTGTGACCCAAGGGCACTCGTGGCAATGTGGTCGAGTGGTTAACGTGTAATGCTCCCATTCTGCACTGTCACAGTTCGACTCCCGCTGGGGGTGTTAATAAGACCAATGCGAGAACGAAACTGTAGTCCACTTTAGCCCAGATGATAACAACTTTTTGGAAAACAAGGCAATGTGAAATTCAATGGAAACGTCAGCCTAACTCGTATCGAGGTTGTTTGACCTTGTTTTCACAACTTGGTCAAATTGTTAGGAAGACTTAGAGAAACGCACCTAGTCCGGAGTCCATTGTCTGCATGATCATTCTCAAAGTTGAACTGTGGACGTGGTACTTTCCCAAACGTTTCGTCGGCATCGTAGTCGGCATCGTCAGTGAGTATCGCCATTCCTAGCACCATACAACAACTCGTAAAAGAGACAAGTGAAGCCGATCATTTGACCAAACGTGTGCTAAATCATTGTGGTATCTTCCCTTCTGCCCTGGGTTATTCGCGTTTCCGGTAGCATCCTATCATGCCTTCACTATTACAATTTTTGCCGTGTTTATTTAGATATAATATGGTGTGCTCCTTTGAGCGACATGAAACCTTCACATTCCAACTGTCGTTCTACTACTCATATCATTGTGAGTGAATTCTACTACCAGTCTTTCATCATCTTAAACGAAATAGGGTGAATACATCTCATATTGTTGATTTACTGGTAGACTCGAAACTCTATATAAACACGGAAAATTAATAAATAGAGTATATAAGACGACTAACTTCACTATGGAGTTAGAAAAAGATACTAAGTTACTCTTTTTAGATGTCCTAGTTAGTAAAGAAGGGAGCATACTGGGTAGATATGTATACAAGAATCTCACAAATGCTGGTTTACTTCTTAATTTCTTCTCTTACAATACTTATGGTGTTAAGCTAGGTGTATTGAAATCAATGCTAATAAGGAATTTACATCTAGCGGTGGTAAATCATCAAGAACAGGAGGTAGAAAGATTAAGAAAAATTTCAATTGAGAACTATTATCTTGTAGAATTAATTGTTGAAAATTTCAAAATATTTAGAAATAGGGTAAGGAAAAACGCTATTTTGACCCAAACAAGGAATTAGACCAGGTTCCTAATTCTAATATATTGTCATTTTTAAGAAAGATAAGCGAATTATTGAGGAAATGGAGTGTAAAAACAATGTATAAAGAAACAATAACGCTTTCCTCGATCATGCCTTCTTTTAGAGAATCTTCCAACACCCTCTGCAGCTCAGGCTGTTATAAGGTTTTGTGATTATCTGGTAGTGTTTATGTGGGAGAGGCAGTTCGACCCATGCATAAGAGGTCATCAGAACACAGAACCTCCTGCAAAGGTTTATGGATTCAGAAATCGGAAGTGACTGAAGATGTGGTCGCTATAGGGCACCAGATAGAGTGGTCTATATCCCAACGTTTTGCCGGATATGGGGACTTCACAGCTAAGAGGAAGATCAGAAAGTCAATTGAAATTAATATAATAAATAACTTCCTGAATAAGTTGAACAAATGTAGGAACTTAGGTAAGAACTATATCTGGCTTCTAAATAGAATGCGGGCGAGAGAGAAGTGATGAAACAGGAAGAGCCATCGAGTAATTGAGAACAATTATCCGATAAAATTAATTTGTAACAATTTCAAAATATTGAGAAATAAGGCGTCTTATCCAGTATTTTGGACAAAACAAGGAATTAGACAACTCTTCGGCCAGGTTCCTAATGCTACCATCTTGCGCGCTTTCTATAAAGATAGGCGAATTATTGAGGAAATGCAGCGTCAAGACAATGTATAAAGAAAAAATAACGCTGTCCTCGAGCATGCCTTCTTTTAGAGAATCTTCAAACGCCCTCTGCAGATCAAGTTTTTATAAAGTTTTATGCCCGTGCTAGTATTTGTGTAGGGTAGACTTGTTGACCCATACATAAGAGGATATTAGAACATCGAACCGCCTGCAAAGGTAGATGGATTCAGAAATCGGAAGTGACTAAACATGTGGTTGCTACAGGCTTAAAACCTAGCGTTTTGCAGGATATGAGGACTTCACAGCTAAACGAAACATCAAAGTCAATTGAAATTAATAGAATGATGAACATCCTGAATAATAGAAACGAATGTAGGAAACCAAGTAAAAGTAGCTCTGTCTTCTAAATATAATGAGAGAGAGAGAGAGAGCAGGAAAGGAAACATGAAGAAGCAATAAGTAAGAGAAGACTAAATTAAGCTGGAGCTTGTTTTTGAACCCAAAATTGTCAACCAACTCGGGGTTGTTGCATACACACGCAGACACGCAGACACGCATCCACAAAGCTGCGACAAGACCCAGGATAACTGGATCATACTTTAATTTATTTACATTGACAAAAGTTGTGATCACATCCGCTACCCTGCCTGCATCATTTTGATCCACTTACATGTATGCAGGACAAGCATACGTCAGCCAACCAAATCACGAAATGCCTCATTAGGATCGCAAAGTGAGGTATATGAAGTAACTAGGAGATCAGCTAGCCACTTACCTCGGTTTAGTGTTTTTTGGTTATTTTTCGTGAATAATCGTTTCTGGTTCTGCCGATATCCGTCCCATGACGGGCGAATGCTAAGAAAGGATTCATCGGTGTCACGGGGTTGTGTACCGAGAACCTATTCGCGCAAATCTACAATCACATCTCCCAGGCAATCTCCCTACAGTTTCCGCTGAGGCCAATCTACGAATCGCTTCGACCCGCCTTCTCAAACGAAATGAAATATACTCCAACATCAAACTTTTTAGGGCTTGTTCGAAATCTACTTTTTCTACATAACTATACGTTGGATTAATTGCCAATCGTTCCACATTATTGCACAATATTATGCAAGTAAATAGTAAGTTAACCATCGCCTCTCGGTTCCAGATGTAGCGGTTTTGCTAGTTTTTGATAAATATACGCGAACCACAAAAGTGAGATATTATGACCCTGTATAAAGAGAAAGTATAATTCCTTGATTACTGTCACTCGATTTTTTTAAATTTCGTTAGAAAGTTGCTTGGAAGAGATACGAGATCAGGGCGTTACAATATTTTATGCTAATGTGGTAATTCCTTTGTGGATTTATCAGAACACAAGACCTCAAATTAAGAACTGTGAAAATGCTGAATTTCAGGTTACTACGGGGCACACAAAAAATCGGTTCAAAGAAGTTTACGAAGATTTACATCCAAGTGTACGATTTA
This sequence comes from Protopolystoma xenopodis, assembly GCA_900617795.1. Classification (NCBI taxonomy): domain Eukaryota; kingdom Metazoa; phylum Platyhelminthes; class Monogenea; order Polystomatidea; family Polystomatidae; genus Protopolystoma; species Protopolystoma xenopodis. The sequence goes on from CAAALY010000362.1 coordinate 6,993, forward strand.
TGACCCTATAGAAATAAGCAAGACAAGTTAGCTCCTGAATAGGAGGATCGAGTGTAGAAAAGTGATTGTGGACTATTGATGGCCTACATGCAATAACAGTACCACTTACCTAAATATGCGTCAACGTGTTGAGTATGCATGAAGTAAGCAGCCAAATCATCACTATGATCGCAAAAAAGCGTGTATAAGAAATGAGTAAGTTTGCAGCCGGCCATCTTTTCTCTTGATTTATTATATCTCTCGCTCTGCTAATGGCTTTACGACGAGACTGACGAAAGCTTAGCATGGATTCAATGAGATGGCTGGACGGTGAGTCGAAGCCCTCTTCCAACAGTCTTTACTCCAAGCAAATTCTTTATCGGTTTTCGATCAGGCTGATTCACAAGTTCCTTCCTAACAACCTTATCTTCGAGATGAAAAGTCGAGTCACATTAATTCATTGGCTGACTTTTCTAAACTCGGCTCCTATTCATTTCCTTCTCGGTTTCTCGTTATTTTCGTAATATTCAAAAGCCCCCTCCAGATCAGGTATTGTGCTCTCTTCGCATTGCCCATTTGGTGGAGACCCATCAGCCCAGGCAATAATCTGATCACAAAATCACCTACAGAGTTTTATGGAGCAGAAAATTAAGATTGAATGAGCATTTTACCAGTACATGCGACCAAATAAAGTTGTTCAAGTCCCAGAGCTTTGTAAGATCTATAGACTTCACGGTTAAGCTGAAGATTGAGGGACGAACACAATCAACAAATATAATAACCTAATGAACTTCAGTAGTAAGTGTATGAAATTGTAGGAAAGTGTAGGAAATTACGACGATTAGGTGAAAAATGGAGCATGGATTAAAATATTTCTTGTTAATCGGCATTGAATTTCCCATTGAAAGTTGAAAATAGGGGCTGCCTATATTGGTCTCGCCGGAACCTAAAGGAAGACTGCTTTAAAGCTGTAGTGCCCTCTTGAACTTTGTGATCCTTGGTGTATTGGGAACTGTCATTCTATTTTGTGTTTGGCACTGGTTATATATTCCGTCTATTCTGATCTATTCACCCAACCTCTTTCGCAGACTGTGTTGTGTTTAACTGATCCCTTTTATATGGATCAGCAACATAGACAACAGCAGCCAAACCCGAAATCCGATCTGGTAAGAGTCTGAATGTGATTGAAAAATTTGTACATTATATGAAAGCGTCTGACTCTCTTAATACATTGCTGTTTCGCCTCACTTCCTTATCCTTTCCTTACTAGAATTTTAAACTCATCTGTCTTACCTAAGCCATTATTTCTCGTCTTTTTTATTACTAGTCTGCAATCAGTCAACCTAGTAATCTAAGACTATTAATCTACTAATCTAATTATAACTTAATCCTAAAGGATAGATCTTTTGTACTAAAATATCTGTACTCCCTCAGTGCTACATCTAGACTAGTCACTAGATTAGACTTAATTTTCTGGACTTTGTTAGATACATCTATTCGTCTTTGCCAAGAAAAGCGTCGAGAATAGTTGAACATCCATCTTTTTCTTACTCCTAAGCGGACATCCATCCTATTCACCAACTGTAAATACTAATCTAAACTCTTGCGGTTTTGCTTAGCTACAAAATACTTATTGCCGTGCCTTATCCAGAGCTTGGGAGGCAACTGCTTCTTGAAACAGATATACATTTATTGTTTACTTTCAGTTAAACAAAGACTATCTCTTTTTTAAATATCTAAATTCGTTTCCAATTTGATCTGCTGCTGGCTTTAATTCGGGACGTAATTTGTATGTTTCTGCCATGTCAAGTATTAATCAAGTCATAAAATAGCCAATCAATCTTTCTTACCTCTAATAGGTAAATATGAATTATAAATAGTATCAAATATTATAATAACTCTATTTGAGATATATTGTTAAAAAACACACGTGCTTGACTTGCCTATTCCATTTTGATTTCATGCTAAGCTAAGATAATATGATGAAAAAAATGATAAAACTATAGGTTCTTATAGCTTCTTGCAAATGAACTATATTTGCATATGAAATTTAGCTGATACGGATTCATCTGCTGGCCTTAAAAAAAGCCCTCGCCACACTATCCATCCTAAATAGAATGTCCATTACTCATTCACTTTAAAAAATGTTCCTTTGATTTATATTTCTGTTTTTCCGTTTCATAGTTAAATACGTTTTAGCATCGACGGTATTTGAATTTTTTATGGTGAATTAATGGGGTCTAAGAATCTAAGATCACATGTTTTGTGCGGGAACTACCATTTATGAGTCCTCCACGACTGTGAAGTTTCTCATAGGCGACATGTACATATTTCCACTAACCAAGTGACTGAGAGCCATTTAAAGACAATGCCAGAAGAGCTTGCTCAAAGTTGGCCATGACAGATAATAAAGAAGAAGACAGCTCATAAAAATCGGCAGCATGCAGAGAAAACATACGGCTTAGTGTCAAAGGCTAAAATTTTGTCAAATAAATTTAGCGGCTTGTCAGGAAAGCTTGTTTGCAGTTTAGCAAGCCTAAGAAAAATCTAATTCCATTACGAATTTGGTGTATATCACCCTCTGGCTTAAAGATGAAGGGATTTAAGTGTGTTGGCACAACCAAAAAGCCTACAAACAGCCAAGTATGTGATAAAAAGTCTAGAAAGTGTAATCAAGCGTGAATGCTTAAAATCGGATAAAACGCAATCTCTATCCCTCCCAATATGCCCCTTTTTCTGTAGCTTGCTGATTAAAGGATCTTCACATTTATTAAAATCTTCTTGCCTCTGCAAATTGTGAGGCGTTTGCCCATCACCGCCATATCACATCTACATATTTTGTAAACTATACATTAGTCTGATCGAGGTTCAAAGAATGATTTTGATGACTATCATCTACTGGTTTAAATATCAAGAAATTAGTCAGAAAAGTGTGGTCAAGCTGCACTTCTAAGAATAGGTCTGTCATATAGTCTGATAGCATACCATTTAATCCCTTCCATCGTCGCACGCCTGATTGGATTCTACTCTTAAACAGCTTTACAGGCTAAAAAAAACTATTAATTTAACTTTAATATCTTTGCAGTCAGTTAAAGCATTTAAGCTTATTTCCCAGAAGTCATAGCAAAACTTGTTTTTTACTACAATCTTCAAATTAAGCGTGTTTCGATACTACAAGTAGACCTTGAACAAGAGTAGAGTTTGCTTTCGATATACTACCACATCGCCACACTGTCACGGATGACGGTGGCTCACAGAGTGGATATGACTTCCAGTAGCCCCTTTGGAGTTCCTGATGATACCCAGAAAAGAGCAAAACTGTAGTCTTGTCAGGATGAGATATAAATAAATTTTGCGAGGTAAAGCTAACTGAGATTCAATGGTATTATGGGAAATTATCATCTTTCAGTCTTTAATCATCTTATGCGAACTAGGAATAATACAGCTCTTTGTCTTGAACAATATTCATTTTCAAGTCACTTTTCAGTTGAGTTTGGACCTTGTGCTACATTATACGTTTTCCCAGAAGATTGCAAAATGACAACTTCTGAATCGTCTTGTGAATCATCTATTTAGCCTCTACATGA
>CAAALY010000363.1:0-10553 GCA_900617795.1 Protopolystoma xenopodis
TATCTTACAATTTGTATGACAGATAAGGTAAAGAGTGTATAAACAGACAGCAATGAATGCAGATAATAAGAAGGATTCTTTAACTGAAGGACATCAGATTGGTTCAAGGATGTATAGGCTGGATATTCACTGTAGTTATTTAAAAAGATTTGTGTATATATTTTCTGAAAAAGAGTAAGATGATGACAAATAGTAAGTAAGTTTAGTACACAATTTTTAAATTAGTTTTCAGAAATCTTTAAATAACAGATAATAATAAGTTGAATTTAGGAATTAGACAAGGAATAAGTTAAAAATTGGATAGAGTTTTAAATCACATTACATGTAATAACTTCATAGGCTTCACATTGTTCGCAACTCCAAAAATGTTTAAAGAAAATATACGTACATGAGAAAGCGGTAAAACGAGTATAAGTAAAAGCTAAACATGTGTAAAGATGCTTATAGTTGCTCATCTTTCAATCTATTGTGAGTTCAGAATATACTTGGTACGTTTGCAGCATATAAAAGTGTTCTTAATAAGTGAATTCAGTCTTATGAGTCAAATGTAAAATAGCCAAGATATTAAGTAGATTAATTTTAAGTGACCTATAAATATATGTGTGACTAATTCCTAGCTATCTGCGAGATCAGATGGAAAATAAATCATATGACTCGTAGACTTATGCGATTTTTTGTTGGACACGCATACATTATAAATAAAGTATAAAATTGAAAATAAATATTATTAAAGATATAATTAGTAAAACAAAATTTACTTTCTAATAGAGCAGAACCCGTCCAAAAAACAAAAACAAATATTTTATTTGCATTTCTTCCAATTAATTGCATTCATTACTATGCATAAAAAATTAGCTTAATGACATAATAAAAATTGAGAAATTTTCCTTTGTGAGATCCTTATTATTATGTGATTTTGTCTATTATCTTTCTATATATATTTTTGAATTCAGATACAAAAAATATTCACCCTATTAATCATAAATAAATTTCTATTTGACCTTCCATTTGCATGTATATTACGTGTGAATGGCTATTTTCAAGATACTTATGAATTTGAATTAATTTCAATAAACCGCTGTGCTAGCTACGAGATGAATTTACCTATATAGCAATTGTGTTCACATTAACGAAAATGTTATTTACCTAATTATCACAGTGTGTGGATAGATATTTGAATAAAAGATAGTCAGCTTTGCATTTAGAAATCCTTTTTAGAATGAATACATCTAAATAAAAACGATTTTCCAAATCTTGTGAGAGATTTCTAAAAGGGTGGACTGAAAACCATTATTTAATATATAGTTGTGAAATCAATAACCAATAAATAATCCAGAAACTATTTGCAAACAATAAAAAGAAATGTTTTTAGAGAAAAACCTTGTCAGCCTTAGAGAGATTTCGTGTACTAGCTTAAAAATAAAATAACTGTAAAGATTTTCTTCGATTAAAACGATTCATAAATGATAAGAAATAAAATCCAAAACGATGAAATGAATTTAATATGATAATTCTCTACAATCAACTTAATAGCAAGGGTCTTATCACTACCTTCGTAAGATATTGTAGTCGATCAAATGATCAATTTGATCTACTTGCTAGGTGTTAGAAATTGTTTATTAATCAAGTTTTTTATTCTAGAAATAGATTAAAACAATTTCTTTATATCGCAGATTAAGTGAAAGCTTACAATTAGGATATTCCAAGTTTAATTATTGCAGTAGACAACATTAATGACAATTTGGGTCATGGTTCTAGTGGGAATCTTATAGCTTTCTAATCAAATTTAGATTTATTTCAATATTAGTCGATCTTTATTAAATTTGCATGTGCATAAGCAAGGTGTTTTTACAGTTTCTGCATTTCCGTAAGCTTTTCTCTTTGAGGAGACGACAACTAGATAGCTTGTAAATGAAAATTGAATTCTAGAATGTAATCGAAATATAAAGGTTCCTCCACATCGATGATTTATGAAACATATAATACCAATTTCAAATCATTACTTATACATTTGCAGAAAGCCTGATTCATATTATGAAGATATTCTATATACGATTAATAACTTTGTAATTATCAAAAGAAAACAAGTGTAAAATGACTAATTACTGCTGAGGACAAATATAGCATGATGAATAATAGTGATGAATAGTGGAATATATATCGAACTTAGGTGAGTATTAATCCAACTAGTTTAAAATAAAGGATCAAACAAAAGTCTTTATTTTTTTACAAAAAAGTGTGTATTAAAATGGTATTATCAAAAGAAAAGAAAGGAAAAATGACTAATTACTGCAGAGTACAAATATAACTCAATCAATATTAGATATTAATAGTGTAATATATGTCGATAAGTTGCGTCAAATCTTAGTTGAATAAAAATCCAACGAGGATAAAATAAAGGATCAAATAAAATTCTTTAAGTTCTGACAAAAAAAGTATATATTTAAATGTTTAAGTAACTAAGAACTGGTTCTCACAAGAATATGCAGGTTTCTTCTGACAAAGGAAAGACTACCAAATACTACAATCTGTCCCTATTTACTAAAGATAAAAATTGAATTCAAATAATATTTAAAAAATATCGTTTCATTAGCTCTAGATTAGAGTGATTTCTCTATTTAGAATTGAAGCGATCTGTATTCAAGCACCATTTGCTCGAATAGTGTGCATACTCTTTCCTTGATTGTTCTTTATGAGTGCACTACTTAATAATCGGCATCTTAGCCTTTTATGGCTAATTCAATCGTGATAGAATCGTGATAAATCCTAAGATTAATTTGGTACGCTCTAATAAAGCTTAAAGTGATGTTAAGGTGACAGTCATTTCATTTTATTTGATGATATAAACATTTATACGAAAGTTAAACGCAGCATAATTTAATTTCCTATTTTTAGAAGTACGTAGTTATCTTAATCTCCTGCTTATTAATTTTAAGTCATTTAATACATTAAATCTATGACTTTCCTTAACAATAACTTTAGTTAACTAGAACTTTTTTATATATTGAAAGATATCTCACAGTTAATACTTGAAGACATGCAGATTTAAGTAGGGTAATTCTCTTAGAGAATCTTAGCATATTTCTAATGCTTGACGAATTTTAATGATTCTTTTATCAAAATATTCTCGCTTAGTATCTCTGCGATTGCAGGCACAAATTATAGCATAAGATTTCTAGAATTATCCAGCCTTTTTTCTTAATGTTATATTACACATATGCATTCTTCAAACCTGATTGAGATTTAGGTTGTGTCAATGGTCATTAAACGTAAATCTATGAAACATAAGTGAGAGCTATCAATAAAATTCTTTGATGGAGATATCTTACCTTGTAACGTTTTGACACTTTACGCAATCTCATAATGTTGTAAGGAATTTCTTATACAGTTTAGTTTGTAAATATTGCTAATTGATAAATAAATCAAGTAAATTTAGAGTATTAATTTAAAGTCAATTTACTTATTATAATACTGATAAATTTTTAATTATCCAAACCTTGAGCTTTTAAAAATATATGCACTCACAATAGAATTGGTTAAAAAAAGTTATAAATTTTCATATATGATTGTATTATTGTACTCATTTTACCTAAACTATAAGACAATTTCCTTCAATTTTCTTTCTAAATGGTTGTTGCGAGATACGTTCAAAAAAATCTGAGTACGCTTATTATTCACATTAAGAAACAAGATTATATTTTAATGTTTACCGCCGTATTTAGCGTAGAACTAACTCAGCAAATGCTCTTCGGTCCGTTAAACCTGCACCAGCATTCCAGAGAAAAGCTTTATTAGACCGGGACACCATTCTTCAACAGCAATTCTCCAAAAGTTGGATAATGGTTGTGACTTACTTTTAACCTGACAAACTTTATTGACGTATTTAGGGATTTAAGCGTGTCTTTCTAAGCTTTTGTTGACTTATTCGTTGTACTTTTTCCTGATTCACACGAACAAGTTTTAGTAAACGGTGTTTCATCATGTTCTTTACATTACGACATGCAAGGTGACACTTGCACGATATCGCGTAGTCTTATATGCTCTAAATTCTCGGATATTCCTTAGGCCTTTTTCTACTCATCCATTTTCTTTTACAATTTGCTTTTTCTGCTAGCTAAGATAAAGTTTAGGAAAATTAAATAGTTATGGATAATTAATAAAAGTGTATAATTTGAGATCAAAGTGCCCTAGATTATGCCTTCATTTTGAGATTAATAAATAAAGACTAAACTTTCATATGCCTGAGTGTTAGTAACGGGACGGCACAATTATGTATGTACTATGAATAATTACTTTCAAGTATATATGGATTAGGATAAGATACTGTGCTCCGGATAGTGCTAATCTGAATTGAAAGAGCACAAGGATGTAAGCGAATTTATGAATTTGTTTTCATTTAATAGAGGAGTAAATGACAGCAACGTTGCATATGTCTAAAAAACAACTTGTCTTCATTATTTTATTAAAATTTTGTATTTATTTCTAACAAAATTACAAAATAATTTATAGAATGTTTAATAAAAGTTAGCCATCTAATAAAATAGTTTATTTGAATTATGAAGGTACTCCTATGATTAATTTACTGCCTAAATAAATAAGTATAATTATTTTGCTTCATTATTCCGCCTAGTGTAAATTTTTAAACTCTGGGTAGATCCTATTGCGTATCTGATATAACTAGCATTCATTAGTGTAAAATTCACTTCACAGTTTCAGAAAAGATCGATTAATCATAGTGTAAATTAAAAAAATAATTTGTAATCTTTGTTTATGAAGCTTAATCTAATTGACATTTAGAACGCTGATAACAGAGATGGCACTTTTTTCACATATATGTGTCTATGCTCAAGTTTTCGCCCTCGAAGAGACTAAAATCTAATGCCATTCAATACATATCAGACAAGTTTTGGCTAAGTTAGGAGTTCAGTGCTTTCCTAGATATTTGCTTTAAGACTACTAGATAATTCGGCGAAATAAAACTTATTTATCTTCTATAATTTATTGGAAATCTGTTAACATGAATAGATGCTAACATATTTAATGGTATATTTCACTATTAGGGTCATATTTGATTAGCTCAATCAGTCAATCTGTACAGTTTTTGATTGCTTGCTACTGCAATTTGTAATTATATCACGAATTTATACCCATGTTTTTGTAAAATTATTTATATTAAAATATGATTAAACATGGCCATATTTGTATAATCGTATACTACATACTCAGTCCTTTAACACAGTGAGCTTAATTATTTCTAATATGAATCTAATCTTAATCATTATCTGTGCAGCATGTATCATTAATTGTTGAAAAAATTAAAGTAAATGTTTTCAAATAAATGCATGTGCTGTTTATAATTGACGTACTATAAAAAGGTCTATAATTAAAGCAGTTCTGCAAGGCGGAAAACTTTTAATGTTTCACATTTTAGCATATATGAAATAAAGCTCTAAAGTGGACAATTCGCTACTTCAAGGCAAACTAGAATTTGTTAAAATGAGTGTTTTGAGTGAAATCTGAGGCCTTGCCTACAATACCGCTGTTATGTTGAGTCTACGTGGGAACACTTTGGCTTCAATAGTATACCGACATACTAACAGCTTGATAAGCGAATGTTTAAAGCAGATCCAAACATGAAAACTTGGTCATCTTGAGCCATTTTACGTAGCATCAGATGAAGCTTTTGGGTGTGCATACATTTCTTTTAAAACTAAATTATGATCTGTGTCACATTGCAGGCCGATTTTCGACTTGCCTGAGACGCATTCAGTATCAAATAGGATTGGAATCTGGGACGATTTACAGGTTATTTGACAGCCAAAAAAATATAAACTTAACAGATCAGCTTACAGAAAGAGATTAAGAATAAATATAATGTGGTTTTATGATTGGTAATTAATAATTAATATTCAAAAAAATTACTCTTTAATGCCATTATAAGGCAAATTCGGCAACTTGGGCTAAAACTTGAATAAGGATAGACCCGTTTTAGGTCTGGGTAGGACAGGGTATGCTGATGAGTATGAATAATGTTAGTTTATAAGTACAGGTAAAATTGTATACCTGAAGGTTTGACTCAATTGTTCTATAAAACAATCAGTGAGTTGCGAAAACTTAAAAAGGGTATGAATGAGCAGAATTCCTCAGAGAGTCGCAGCAACACGAAATACTTGTGGTCTCTTCATAATTAAAAAATTAGATGCGCAACTCACGATTATCGTAAATACTATGCTGAAAATCACGAATATTATGGCAGAAGAAACAGTGAAAATTCCACAAGATCTGTCTTTAGGTAATTTCGAAACAATATTTAAAAATTAATGCTTTTAAAGGATTAATTAATTATTTAAAAATAAGCTTGAAGTCCGCTTCCGCTTAAACAAACAATTTATCTTCTTTCGCATGCGCTTGTGCTATGCCTCTGACAAATGTTATCTAATGGCATTTTTTAATTCTCGCTGAGGTCAAACCTTGGTGGCTCAAGAAGACTGACTCAAAGTGGGTGGTTTCGTCAATGCTTTCTGGACCCACACCATTAGGGGCTAACGATTGCCAAAGTGGACTGTTCAAATACCTCGGTTTATGAAGTGATCTGAGGCCTTTCTTGAGGCACAGTTGCCAAGTTGCGTTTTTTTTTCTTCCAGATCCTACTGCAAGCTATCTGAAAAAGACTTACCACAATCCCAGTTGTGCTGGACTCCCCGCAAACCGGCAAATGACTAGCGTGTATATAAAACCCTTTTAAAAACACTATGCTTAACTTGATCTACTAGACTTGCACATTACTTTTTTGTATGTAGGTAGAATTTCGAGACCACGAGTAAATCAGTAGTATAAGATGTATTCACCCAATTTCATTTAGGGTGATGAAGGAATGGTAGTTGAATTTTTTCAACGATGATATGAGTTGAGCTGACGTTTTCATTTAATTTCACAGAGACTTGTCTTTCCAAAAGTTGTTTTTATCCTAACATGAATGGTCTAAGGTTTCGACATCGCCTCGGTCTGAACAACACCACCAGCCGCCATTGAACCGTGACAGTATAGTATGTGAGCTTGACACGTCAAGCACTCTGCCACATTGCCACGAATGTGAATTTCCAGGAAGGTCAGGCCTTTTCCCATGTCACAATCTTTGGTGGGATTTTCGATACTAATGGACTATTTGGCGTACCATTGTTTGACCTCTATCCAACCATACCAACATATAGACAGAAATATTTATCGCTAATTTTTTTTTCTTGTAGGCTTCATTAAATTAAGTTTGTCTTCCCGTTCCTATTCAGTAATTATTTAATCAGTTGCTGTACTAGAATCTTAATAAACTTTTTTTCAAATCCTTTTTGATTTTTTGTTTAGGCTGTTTGTTTAATTCTTTAAGTCACTAAATCCATATTCCTTTAAAAATTGTCTTATATTCAGAGAAACACTTACGTGTGGGCTTGCATTCCTTCCAAAAATGAGAGCTTTGAGTAAGAAACATCAGGCCCTGTTAACTCTTAATCTAGAGAGAGGATGCTGTTAATCTCGAAAAGAATTCGCAATCATGGTAAGCTTTGCTCTCACTTTGAAGAGTTTTATTAATTATCCCTTAGTCTTGCGAAATTCAAGCAACACCAGGCGTTTTCCCATGTCGCATTCTTTCGCGGGAATGTCGATGAAGGGATGTTATATTTGTTATAATATTCGACTAGATTAAGCATTTTTCGTTTATAAGCAGAGTTTCAACACTATCAGTATATCAGTTATGAAAGTCTGCTCTACTAAGAACATTGTGGAAAATTTCAATTATCTGTCATTCATCACCTAGACGCTCCCAGAACCGGAAAAAGTGCATATCTATTAGGTCTCGCCGGTTTGTCACTCACAAGAAACTGCACAGAGGGCGCTCTACCTAATGCAGCCTCATTGCATATTAATTGAAATTGGTGTTTCTCTTACAAATCTTTGACCACCTTCGATTTTAAGGTCAATTTACACATGAAATATAATCCTATGTTTAGAATCTGAGGTGTTCTTATTTAAAATAATATATGATCAAAACATAACAGCTAAATTTCACAATAGTTTATAACCAATAGATTTACTTCGAAACCATCGTCCGGTAGAGAAGATAGAATTCTTGAATTAAATCCAAAGAGCAGTGAACCCATTTTACTTTCTAATCAAACAAACTTCATTTAAATATGAAATCGTCTACTATCTAAACAGTCATGTCGTCAGGGTTACGAATTTAAGTGCATGCTATAATTCTCTTTTATATTTCCATTTTATCTAGAATTTGATGATGGCTTTATTTGCGTGATGCATGTTATAAGGTAATTAATCTACATATTTGCCGATAAGTCATGTTTAGGCATAAAAGATAGTGAATGACGTTGCATCTTTCTTCTTGTTCAACAAAACCAGCACTTACTACTACAATTTTTACGCATGCTAAATATGCTGGATGTGATATCCAAGTCAAATGAGGTGTAACACAGAACGTTGTAGAATCCGTTACATGAAACGATTTCTAAAGGATTTATAAAATATGCCATTTCTGTAGAAAGTATTAATTTCTCATTCTGGAAAGTTAAAATATTTAGCTTCTTTAGTAGTTCATCTTTCCCAACATTCACATCTACCCCCTGACTAAATCGGCACATTTTGAAATTCTGCATATTTATCAACGTGTTTATTATACACTGGACAGTCTTACTCAGACTCTTACTGATGGTTTTAACAATACAAAGCTACAGTCTATTTGAAATTAGTATACCTTTTGGGAAAACACGGCTAAGAAAAATCCAATTGAAGCGGACGGTCTAGACATGTGAGTATGGAAAAGTGAAATAACAGTCCCCATAAAACTTTAAATGATGATAGATTCAATATATATGATATACATAAACTTTGAGTGTATAAGGCCAATGCATGTGCGTCTGTCTGTATATATTTACGTGCCTTTAGGTGCCCGTATTTGCATGAAATCAGCAGTAATAGCCTAAAGTAATACTGCCATCATGCCGTCATCCTGAGAAAATAGTTAAACTGTTAAAAACTCGAGTATTAAAAGAGATCTTCAAGAAACCCTAACACTTTCATCTATTGTGCCATCTTTAAGAGAGATATATCACTGATTATCAAGATCCGAATTCTAGAAGATTGTTTGCTCATGTGGTTGATGTTATGTTGGTGAAACATGCCGAACTATTCGACCAGGATTTATAAAACACAAAAATGCTTGGAAAGGAAGTTGGGTCGAAATTTCAGAAGAGACTGAACACATGGTACAAACTAGACATGAAATAGGATGGTCTCAAACTACTAGTGTAATGAGATGTAACCCTACTGTCATTCAAACTACTAAGTTTGGCGTAAAAGGAAGATAATAGATGCAAATAAATTGATAGATTAAAGAACATTTTGAATGTGAGGAACGCTGCTAGAAAGTTAAATGGAGGAAATTATAGAGGTTGTTCAACCTTGTTTTCGTAATTTAGTCATATTAGTAATAAGACTTACAGCAACGCACCTAGTCTGGAGTCCATTGTATTCATAATCATTTCCAAAGTCGTAATGTGGACGTGATACATTCTCAGATGTTTCCCCGGCATCTAGGTCAATATCGTCATTGAGTCGCGCCATTCTTAACATTACATAACAACACTTTAAAAACAGAGGCATATTATTGAAAAATATGTTATTTCGACTCACGTCAGAAATCCGGTTTCGAACGTTTGATCTCCTTCGATCTAATGTATATTTTTCAAATCAATAATAACATCAATTGCGAAATTTATAATGTATAATATCGAACAGTCTAATATGTGATTTCCTCACCCGAAGTATACTCAAATATTTCACTAATGTACCAATAAATATTTAAATTTGCAATTATTTTATGATTAAATCATTAATATGAAGAAACTCCTATTTTTCTATTACATTTTAATGGTAACTTATTTATTTACAAACTTACTAGTAGCCATGGTCTCAGGCAATACAGCCGACCTAAACAAAGAAATTGTTTATAAGCTTGCAAATTTGTTTAAGCCGCACTTATTTTTAAATCAATCCCAATTTCATTATACTCAAAGGATACGCATAAAGATTTAAATTTGGTATTATTTTTCTCCATAAATCATTAATATAAAGAAACTTTCAGATTTTAATTACATTTCAGAACTCACTTATTTATTTAAAAGATATCTATGAGTCATGTATCTGGTTGAAGAGCATATGTTAATGCTAAAAATATAAAAACACTTTGTTTATATAATAAGAAAAATAGGGAAACTTATACACAGACCCTACTAGTTTTGATATCACTCTCCACTGTCTCCTCTCGAATTGCGATTGTTTCTCTATGGTCTCTTTCTAATTTCATTTCAGTTTAAAAATATTTTATTGCAGAAAGTGAGCATCAATTTAATGGCAATGCACAAGCTGTCGAAATGTATGTACTTAAATCTCTAATGATTCAATTAAAAGTTATCTTACTTAGTAAGAATACATTAAAATTATAATAAAGGGTCAAATAATTTGGTTTGGCATCATCAAGATCAAAT
>CAAALY010000364.1:0-10549 GCA_900617795.1 Protopolystoma xenopodis
ATTAGCACTACGCACTACCTTTGAGAGGTGTGATAAAGACAGCTTTTAACAATTCACTGTATAAGTGCAAAATCAAAACTTTTCTTCAAGTAACTGCGGTTAGTCGCTATTTGGCTGTAAGAAATTACAAAAAAAAACTAGCATATCTCAGCCAAAAAAACTAATAAGACAGGTATGGGATTCTAGAATAGGATATATAGAGACATATATACAGGATACGAAGTGGGCACAAAAAGTTCAGGATGAAAGGATGGAAGGATGAATGCAAATGTGGAATAAGGACGTTAGATTGAAGAACAGATACATAAATTGATAGATGGATCTGAGCGAATCGGCCCGCTTGGGCTTTCCTGTTTAAGTGCGCCTGGTACACCAAGCAGAGGCGTTAGCAGCCTATTCAATAAAAGAAAGATGAGACAGAGACAGACACCAACCAGCATGCTGAGCCTAATACAGAAATGTGCAGAGACAGACGTATTTCTTCATAAGCTGTACGAGCTGGGAGCCAGGCGAAAAGGATGGAATGAGTCAACGCAACAGCATAGATACCAGGTGGTGCGAAATAGAGAGAAGGAAGCACGGGAGGAAAGAACAAGCAGCCAAGTCCGAGGCGAAATAGAATTTGGTGGGTCTGAAGCCTGCGTGACTAAGACGAATGGTTAGGATAACAAGAGGGAGGGCCGTGTGCACACAATAACACACATCAGAACAGACACAAAAACATAAAGTTAAATAATCTCGGGCAGGTCACAAGGGTGCAACATGCGAGGGAGCGAACGAGAGAATCGGCTGACTCACTTCTGTATCAAACGAAAAAGGAAGTGGTTAAGGCTTGCGTAATGGCCAACGCACGAAAGGCGAGGCAAGTAAGAATGAGAGTCAGAGCGAAGGGTAGCCAATCAACCTGCCTCAGTCGCATAATGCAGAGATTGCAATGAATCCACCAATTGATGTCGAAGGCCATGCCTAATCTTATCAATGTTCTCCATCGGGAGGTACGCTCAGCCCGGGGTTTATTGAAACAATGGGAATTTATAAGTCACCCAGGATGGAAGTGTTTGTCTCGGGGCTGCAGGTCAATCAGGTTAGGCCAAAACTTGGATAAAGCGTAGGTTCGCCTAAGTTATTAAAGTAAAACGAGTTCCGCCCTGCCAATTCTGCGAACAAATATGATGAAAAGTCGGGCTTCGAAGACTCTCATAACAGAGCTTTTGTACAACATAAAAATATAAGTGGGTGGGTTTACTAGGTTAGATTCATCAAAGAAGTAGACGAGTTTGCGTCGAAGCTGCGATTGCTGATTAGGACATAGCAGTCGGCAGTGCGTTATCATACCTCCAGGATGTATTGGTGTTAACAAAGCGAAAAACAATTATCTGACAAAACTCCATGTAAAAACGTACGCCAAGCATAGGGTATGAGACTAGTAGCTAGGCCAGTCAAAACAAGGAAACTTATGCACAGCTAAGGATAATTAAGTCAAGTGAGCTTAGCCTAAGCGATCCAAATACAAGTCATTAATATTTCGGAGAGTGATACATGCTATAGCTTGTCTCATTTCAAGCTTTTGTTAATTTAATTTAGCCCGATTTCTGAATTCTAGTAGAACCCCCGGAGCTGCAGTGGGCTTCGCAAGCTATGCGAAAGTTAACACTATACAGGCTAGTTATCGATCAGAGATCGTGACAGAGATTGCTTATTTACGAATTGCGATTTCGCAACTGCCAACCACATAACTACAAACATATAAGAGTACTTAAATAACATTATCTTAGACAAGCGTATCTCGATCTTGAACAGTCAAGCACATTCGGGAAAATCCTTAGGAATTTAAGCCCACCGGAAGGTAAAAAGATATACTTTTTCAGCCCATGGTCAGATTTTTTGTCGGGACGACCATTTCACAATGCCTGGCCTCTCAATGCATGTGGTGATTGTGCGACGTCAGGAAGCCTGACTGTCACCACTCCACGTATCCTTAGGCTAGCACAGTGTATTTACTTAATGCTAACCGAAACTTTTTAAGTTAGACGTGGACCGAAATCTGCAAATTTCTATAGTCAGAGCCAATCCCAGATTCCCTTACCAACATTTCGATCTAGTCAGAAAAAAATATCTTTGCAAGTGTGGCAAGATGAATAGTCATCGAAACATGGAAAAATGGTGCTTGTAGTAGAATATTTATTATAATGCCATTGCTATTACATGATATAAAATGGATGCTATAATAACGATATATATAAGTGATATTCACGGTGTACTTGAATGACGAAATGACCACGAAACTTTCTTTAATGTTGACCTACAGCCTTCATTCTCAATTCAAATCCTAGCTTAATGCATTAAAGAATTATGTTCACGATCTTTAACACAACGTCTAAGAATTAATCCTTAAAACCCCACTTCCCACTGCAAGTAAAGTCAAAATCTTTAATTAATTCAAGGTATGAAGACCAAGATGGTGTGGCCTAATGTCTGGTCGCAAAGTCCTTAAGTTGTATAAAAGTTGTTTGACCTTATTTTCGCAACTTGATCATATTGGGAGAAAAACCTAAAGTAACTCAGTTAGTCCGGAGTCCATAGCATGCATGATAATTTCCAGAGTCGAACTGTGGACGTGTTACATTCTACGACGTTTCGCCGGCATCGTCAGTGAGCTTTGCCAGTCTTAGCAACACACTACAACTAGTCAAAGAGACAAGTGAGGCCGATCCTTTCACCAATTGTCTGCTAAACAATTAAGTTATCCCTATTGCCCTAGGCTATTCACCAATCCTATATCTTAGTATGAGCTCTTCATCAACACAATTTCTTATTTAAATGTGATATGATGTGTCCTTTTTAGCGGATTTTATGAGAACTCTCCAAACTCCACGCTAGCTTTCACAACTTTCTCCCCACCATCCTCTTCCCATAGATCTTATCAATTTCGCCCTCTTGCCCTGTAGGATCCGCCTCATACCTTCCTGTTTCAGCTATTTCATTCGAACCCTGCCACCTCTTCTGTGCTACTCGATGCATCATGGATTATGTGTATGATCAAACACGTCTACGGCTAGCCAACTAGCGCCAAGTCTATGACTTCCTATGCCCTAGTCTCTTAAGCGCTAGCCAACAAATGTTGTGGTTCTACTTGTCTTGAATAGGTTCAACATAGAACAACAATATTTAGGAGTTGGCAAACAAGAGACTAGAGCATAGGGAGTCATAGACTTGGCACTATTGCTAGAAGCACGACAGATGCGATGGAGAATAGAGCTAGTTGGATAACAGATGTGTTTAAGCATAGATGTGGTCCATGAAGCAAAGGTCCATGAGAATTACTCGGGATTTTTTTGCCTCAAGTTAGTCTCCCATTCAGCTTAAGAATCCTTATTTTTAGCAGCCTACTCAGCATAGCGAGAGTATGCGTGCGAGCAAAGGCTCAAGTGTGGAAAATAATGCCTCGAGTAGAACAGATAGGGTGACGAGATAAAATATCTGAAACAGGAAGGTAGCAGGCGGATCCTAAGGGGCAAGAGACTCTGATAAGACCTATGAGAAGAGAGCTGCGGGGTTAAGGTTTGAGAAAGCCAACATGGAGTTTGGAGAGTTCTCATGAAATCCGCTAAAAAGGGCACACCATGCCACATTTAAATAAAAAATGGTGATGGTGAAGGAGTAATACGAGGATATAGGATTGATGAATAGCCCAGGGCAGGAGAGTTACCACAATGTTTAACAAACAATTGATCAATGGGTCGACTTCACATGTCTCCTTGACTAATTGTAGCGTGGCTCTAAGACTGGCAAGACTCGCTGATGATGCCGGAAATTATCATGCATACTATGGACTCTGGACCACGTGCGTTTCTCTAGGTCTTCCTCCCAAAATGACCAAGTCCCGAAAACAATGTCAGACAACTATCTAAATCTTTACATTTACTGGAATTAGCCCATTAAATAAATAGATATTAATTTCATATTTAAGTAAGCTTAGAGAAAAAATAAGAAGCTCAACGAGCAAAGAAGAATGTGGTAAAATGAATTTCAAGAAAATAATTTAAAAGGCTAAGGATCTTAATTCGTAAATACATAGGCTTTAAAGACTACCAGTAAATCATATATATGAATTGTGTTCACTTTATTTCGCTTAGCGTGATAAAGGATTGGTAGTTGATTTTTCCTACAGTGATATGAGTAGAGTCGATGTATTCCATTGAATTTCACAAAGCTTTGCTTTCCCAAAGGGTATTCTCATCCAGGGTGGACTGAAGTTTCGACCTCGCATAGGCTATATCAAAAGCCCCAAGCGGAAGTTGAACCATGACCTTGCAGCGTACAAGCTCGACACGTTAATCATTTACGAAAAAAGTAATTTCGTTGATTACTAGAGCAAATATGAGTCTGCTTCATCAAAAATCCCATCGGAGGTTATATGGAAAATGCCTGGCATTCCTTGAAATTCACATCTACCCTGTGAACCAAGGGCACTCGTGGCAATGTGGCCTAGAAGTTAACGTATCGAGCTTACACAGTGCACTTTCCTCGTTCGACTCCTGCTTAAGGTGTTGATAAAACCTATGCGATGTCGAAACTGCAGTCCACCCTGGATGAGAACACCTTTAGGGAAAGCAAGGCTATTTGCATTCAATGGAATACATCAGCTCTGCTCCGATAATTGTGGGAAAAATCAACTACCAGTACCTTAAACGAAATAGAGTGGACACAACTTATAAGGATCTGAATGTTTCGTTTATAAGTAGGTTTTCGAGATTTCACTTCATATGACGTTCTGAAATCAAAGACAAACTAAATAGCTTTGATGCCTATTATTTAGGTCCATATAAGATATACAATATATCTTCTGGAAGGACTATGAGTTGGAGAAATTTGAAAACGGATAGATTTGGTTGTAATATTCCAGATCTATCCGATACTCTCTTAATTTACCCCAGGAAAATGCTTGAAAGCCAGAGCTCCAAAGTTAAACTCGACTGTCGAGTTAAGCAGTGAGGCAGCTGGGAAGAAGCAGGAATTCTGCAGCATTTGTGGAGGCAGAGTATAGCCGATGCCAAATTCGACTCCATTCCGAGTCCATTTCACTGTTCCCTCGATTGTATCCAAAAGGCAACCAATTACATCGGACTTGAAAAAGGCCTATAAGGAATGATGGAGAGAATGAGGTAAAAAAAGAAAGAAAATGGAATGCGACTCAGTATAAAGGAAAATAATAAATGGTAGACAGTAAACAAAAAAAATGGTCAGATCATATCTAGTGTTCACTTTCTCTCTGCGTAATATAACAGCTAGAGGTACGAAAATGCAGACTGGGCGGATACTGTCGCCAAGAATAATGGAAGGGAGACAAAAGAAGAAAAAGAGGCTTTGGAAAAATCCTCGTTATATCATCACCCCAAATAAGATTCAAGCAGAATCAAGTATGTCGATTGGCAACATGCTGCTACTGCGTCACGAGTGAAAAGGGGTTTGATTTGCCCTGAAAATCAGATCTGCCGTGGCAGTATTAACTTTTATTTCGTCGGGGATGGCAAAAGTGCAGAATATCTCGGTTAACAAAAACTTTTTTGGAGGCAATGTCAAATGAAACTTAACAATAGCGTGAAAGCCCACTTATTTTATTGCAAAAATTCGAATAGAAATCGTTAAACTACTTTAAGCAACCCAGAGTGAGTAAAGTTCTGTTGGAAATTTTTTGAATCCTACTGACTCCCCAGTCTTATATCTATATGTAAAGTCCTTGTATCATGTAAAACGTATTCAATAGAATAAGTCATATTTTAAACCCACAGACCTTAGCAGGCGAGTTTGTGTTTAGATAGCCTCTTATTTATTGGTATTCAAGTACCCTACCTTAAGCACTTTCACATGATTGCAACACTTTGGAATGCTCTAGGCTAAAAATGTCCTAAATATAATGAAAAAGAATAAATGTGGAAAGCGACAGTTTGTATGCATATAATACATTTTGTACGTCAACCTTTCTCAAATGCTGAATAATAAAACCAAGAACCGGAAATAATGGTATCTGATCTGTCCCCCATAAATCATTGTTCACCAGATATTAATGATAGTTCAGAGAAATAATTTTTGAATAATACTGAAGGATAATCATTTTTAATTATATTTCCTCAAGTTGAGAATTTCTTGACCTTGATTGGCGACCGTCGAAAGCAAACTTCTAATTATCATAGTTTTGTACAAGCGTGTATGAATGCGAAAAATTAACCAGCCAAAGCATAAAATTTCGCATTAAGTGGCTGAAGCAATGAAGGGCTTAAATTGGCCAATATTTTGGCCTAGTTCATTAAGATTTTTTTAAAGTGTTCCTCGACTGGCTTCTGTTACATAATAGGACAGCCCAGTAAGGAATAATTACATTTTCTGAATGATCCACTGAGAACATGTAGTAAACAAACAGTAACAGCTAAAAGGCAATTCTAATTCGGTTTCACTAGCAGTAGAAAGTTCAATCACGAGATATTGCATGGCTTTCTTAGAACTTATCAACCAGTCCCCACCTTTTCTTTTCTATTGTTCATCATTCTTCCTTCACTCATTGGTGTTGAAGACTAACAGCAGGAATAATAGGAAAATCAACAAAAAAAGTCAAAAGGATTATCACACATAGATGTGTAAATATGCTCATCGACTGACCTCTCCATAATTTTCGATTGGTGTTGAAGACTAACAGCAGGAATAATAGGAAAATCAACAAAAAAAGTCAAAAGGATTATCACACATAGATGTGTAAATATGCTCATCGACTGACCTCTCCATAATTTTCGATCTCATCATTATGCATTCGCTTGCCCTGTTGTCCACTGATACCAAAACCCTCAGTGTCTGCACCATAGCCGAAGCCAAAAGCGTCCGTACCTAACAGAAGGTTCGCTTCTTCGGTAGACCAACCGACCCGACAAAGACCAATTGCCTCCAAAGGAGTAGCCTCGAAATAGAATCTTCCGGGACCAAATACACCCTTTGAAAATAAAAGATTAAATAAAGATATAAATAATAAATAAAGAAAAAGATTGAAATAAAGATATTTCACTAAGAAGAAATAATAAATATTATCAAAACTATTGTGAAGATACTTATGGAACCAGTGTCTAAGTTTTGACGTTTATTTTAAATAAACATTTTTATAAGAATTAATAAAAAAGGAGGTCTAAATAAAAAAGTATTGGTTTGACTGCGTTTTCGCAAATTAGTCGGAACGACAAGGAGACTTTGTTGAATGTACCTAGTCCTGCGTATTTTGCCATTTCATTCATGATGATTTCCCGCATTGGACCGTTGAAGTGGTACATTTCCATAGCGATTAGTCGTATGTCTCAAAGTGTATCAACCTTAACCAACTTTTCGAGCTGATTATTTGATTAGACCTCTTACTGCAATCGCCTTGTCTTGGCTTAACTTGCCAGTCTAGATTCTTTTATAGACAATTTGTTTTCCTATTGTTTGAATAATCTCCTCGATCCGAACTTCAAATTGTTGCTGTCCTTGCTGAATCCCGAATTTATCCTTGTTTGACACAGTGTATCTTCATTAAGGGTAGGCTGGGTTTTCGACCTCGCCTAGGTCTCATTAGCACACCCAGCAGGACTTAAGTATCTGTAAGTTAATCAATAGGCCGCAATTCCACGAGTACTCTTGGGTAATAGGACCAGACCTTTCGCATATTACTTTCCGTGGTGGGTTGTTAGTAAGGCAAAGTTGAATTTGCAAAGAAAAGTTAGATTTCGAAGTATATCTTGTTTCACGATTATTGAGCTTACTTCCGTTTCGAGTGAAAGTCTGTGCTGAAGAGATTCAAAGTCCATCCTACCAGAAAACGATGGCAGATTCCTCTTAATCAGCTGTCGATTGGCTTTATTGAAACATTTTTATTGACACTGCTTCATAAGTAATCTCATCAGTTCCGATCAAAACGTACTAAGCTTTTGTCCGTCGTACGACGAACGTCACCAGGACAGAGTAGCATGCTTACAACCATGTTCAAGACTAGACTAAAAGAAAGTATAGGCAAATTACATAAGCTGATCAGAACCAAAGCAAAGACTGGACAATCCATTTATCTGCTATTTTGTAAGGAAAACTTTTTCAAAGATATAAAGATCAAGATGTGTGGCCCCCGGTATGGTCGCAGTTTCCTTTCGATTTATAGAAGTGGGTTGACTTCGTTGTATCAACTTGGTCTTATTGTCCGGGAGACTTAGTAGAATGTACCTAGTCCAAAGTCCTTTGCCATAATAGTTATTACAAGTCCCAGCATTAGACAGTGGACTTGGAACATTCTCAAACGTTTTGCCGGCATCGTAGTCGGCATCATCAGTGAGTTCTGCAATCCACAGCACCAAGCTACAAACTCGTAAAATAACAAGGGAAGTCGATCCCTCGACCAACATTGTGCTGAAAGGGTTACACTATGACTTTCTGTCCTGGCCCATCTATCCACTCCTCACCCTATTACCAAATCCCGCCCTATCTGAACTTCTGACACGTTTACAGTCCACTCGTCAAAAGATGTGCCCTTTTTTTGGCAAGTTTAGTTTGGCCTTATCCCAACTGTTATTCACTTTGGCTCCCTTTCTTTTGATCGGCTAATTCGGCTCGGACCTCCTACCTGGATCTTCCTCGTTGTCCCGCAGATCCGTTTCTTACCTTTCAGGTCGGGCGATTTCACTTAGTTCTAGTTTCAGTGTGTGTTTTACTCCAGGCGCTATTTTTCAAAGCCTTAGAAGCACGTACACATAAAAAACACCGAGCAGTGCGCTTAGACTCTGATTTCCATCTTCGCAGATATTAGGCATTGCCTCAACAGATCGTTCCCTTCATTGGGCTTGATTACATGAGCAAACTGTGGACACGTATCACTGGTCGCCTGCGGCAACTCAAGTGGATTTCTAGTACATATTCGCCATATAGCCGAATTAATGTGGCGGTTGTGCTTATCCGTCTCTAGTGCCCTGACTACCAATCTTCAATAGTTGTACTGGTTTCTTCGAATATACTTCAATAAGTGAGAACGACTTCGCTTGATTTCTGAAATTTCCCCCCTTCTTTTCTCAACACAATCACTTTTATTCCGGTTAGCGATAGATCCTTGATCCATACGTAAGTATATCAATAGTTTCCTTAATCTTCCGCCTCCTTGTATTTACACCATATCAGAATCTATTTTTAGTGAATCCTTCTTTGTCCTTATTGTTCTATCGTGGTCCCCGTTCTGACATCGGTTTTTCAATGCCCAATTGTATAATTGAGTAGCCGATACCAAGGAATATACTAATTAATTTGTTAAATTCTTCATCACAGAGTTCAATATCCATTAAACGTAGGCTTCTGATGATCATGCTCCTCATTATTCCTCTTTTTAGCATGTAGGTGTGATATAACTGGAAAATGAGTATTATCCCGGCATAAGACTTCCTTGTGAACAAGATTTACTTTATTGTCCCATTAAAGCAAATCACTTTAACATCCAGGAGAGTTAACCGTTCAGTGCAAGTACCACTTCTATGGAACTTTATCAAATTACAGAATATGGCAGATGGTCCGGCGTATAAGTTGCACAGAGGCCGATATGATAAAAAAATTAAGGATTTTAGGCCTTAAAATCAGCTCAAGGAATAGTCGAAATAATAAGGACGTATGTAGAAAAATTTGGTTTCAAAGAATCCCCTAATAGATTGATGTTGGAGTACTTTTCATTTCGCTTGAAGAAGCGAATAGATTCAGCTCAGAAAGGATTCATCGGGGTCGCAGGCCAGTGCGCAGAGGACCTATTCGCACGAATCTGCAACCACAGCCATCGGTGGAACCAACTTATGAATCCTTTCCACTCGCCTCTTCAAACGAAATGAAAGATACTCCAACAATAAGCATGTAGTCAAACTTATTGCTTTTTGTTATAGTAAAATAAAGTCATTAATTTATCCGGTTTACCTATAGATGATAATTTTAAGCTACGATTGGAAGGGGGCCTAAACTTTGCCTTTCCAAACGAGCAAAATCATTCAATGGAGATAATGGTTGAAATAACTCACTTAATAGACAAGTTGCGAGAAGAGGTTGAGAATAGTATTTGCGCCGAAATGATGTTTGTTTTCAAGGAACATAAGGAGTGGTCATCATGAAAGGTTAAGTTATATAGAAAAAAATGCTGGTTCATTTAAATGACTCAGAAACATACAGACTTTTAGTGAACGATCCACAGATAGTCTTAAGGCCAGTCGCTTAACTTTTGTCTAAGCAAAGGAAAAATTGAGAAGTGGAAATGAATTAACTTCTTCAAAGGGCACCTTGTGCGTTCAAAGATACACAAGCAGGGAGTTCCCTTATGGTTAATTGTTAATAATAAGGGAGATCTAATTCATAGGATTTCACAATTCTTATGCAGAAAATTAAGTATTGGAAATATTCAGTGAAGAATTCATATGAAATTATTAGATTGATGAATCAACAGAGTATTGGAGATAAGGAGCATGTTGGCGAGTTTCGATGTAGTATCAATGTACACTAACATCCCAGTTCACAGGGCTAT
>CAAALY010000365.1:0-10545 GCA_900617795.1 Protopolystoma xenopodis
ATGGACTTGGTACATTCTTAGCACCACACTACAATTCATCAAAGAGACAAGTGAATTCGATCCTTTGACCGATTTCGTTCTAAACATTTGTGGTCTTTCTCCTTCTGTCCTGGGCTATTGACTTATCCCATATCCTCGTATCACACCTTCAATATCACAATTTCTAATTTGTTTATCTATACCTATTTGAAATCTATTCACACTCCCCGCCGGTTTCATCATCACTCCCACTGTGCCGGGAATTTTGATCCAATGCTATGGTTTAATCCGCAATCCTCTGTCTTCGGGTCTTATCAAAGTACCCCCTTGCTCTGTATGATCGTTGCCTTATCTGCCTGTTTCAGTGATTTCACTCCATCGCTGTCACCGTATCCGTGCTACTCAACGCGTTGTTCTACGCTCTGCCTCAAGCCTTTAATAACACGTGTTCACCAGCCTCACTGAGCCAGGCCGTAAAGTCTGTATTGTCATTTGGCATGGCAACCTAACTTGACGATGCAGATTTCCTTATTGTTGTGCGGCATGTGAACCGAGTCAATCTCGTCGTCAAGCCTTTACTTCATGGACAAGGTCTATAAGCAAACTTACCTACTAATGCTAATAACGTTTCTCTCGCTCTTCTATGACATTCTATTGCGTGTCAAAACCTAAATGTGATGGTTCTACTTGATTTAAAAAGGCTTACTGTAGACGTCTTCTATTGGTTTCCGGTTGTTCTTCTCTGACCTTCTTGTGATTTCTTCTCATAAAATTAAAAGTTTTACCTTTGTCTAGTCGTCTTCTTTATGCTGATATTCCTGTTCTCTGATCTTCTCCGACTTTGTTTAGGCAGTATGCAAAGTTTTCGCTAATCCTGTCCTCTACAAATAACCTGTTAATTAAGTTTCTTTCAGTCAGGAAACCAATGACCTCTCATCTATTACGTTTTCTTGTACTTTCACTATATGCAGCTAGCCTTCCTGACAATTTCTTGTGCTGTTCGTGAGATGTGTTCCGCTATTTCGGAGCTTTCAGCGTCCATGTTTTTGCAGAGTCTTTGGTGTTGCTTGATTCGTAGACTACTCTTTCTTCCTGTTTCACCAATATACTTATGCTCATTATTGCCCTATCTGATGCTATAGATTCCCGAGCAATCTAATTTGTCAACTTTCTCGTTTTGCGTCAGCAGGCTTGTGAACAGTGTTGCTTTTTCTTTTGTTATCACCTTGATATTCCATTTTCTCAGCAAAGGTCACAAACTCTCGCTCAGTTCACAGGAAGGCAGGCATATCCACTTTTGTTGTCCTCCCGATTTCTAATCTTATTTTCATAAAATCCTAGCTGAAATCTGCTAATTATGACGCTTATATATATTTCTATAATTTCTCTGGGGAACCCGTTACTAAGGCAACTCCGATTTACTCACTCCAACTCCTCATTTCAGAACTCACTGTCCTGTAGTCTTAAGCTTCTGATGATCATACTCATCATTCTTCCAAACTTAAGCCTGTAGTTAGAAATCAAGGATTATTCTTGCGTGTGATTTCTTTCTGAATAGTCTCTACTTGAGCATTCCGTTTTAGCTAATGACGCAAACATCCACCTCCATCCAAATTTTTCTTACAATGAAAGCAAAGTGCAAAGTAGTCGTCCAGGTATCGTATAGGTACTCTTGGTTGCAGGGGTGACTTCTCGAATTACTTCTCCAATCTGTCCATGTATACATTTGCCAAAAGAGGTGAGAATGGATATCCCATTGGTAGTCCAAATATTTGCTCATAGATATTGCCGTTGAATGTATTATTGAATTTATATTTTAGTGCCTGTCACCACTGACCATTATAGTGTTTAAAAGCTCGATATTCTAACTACCTATAAAATAAGCGAGGCAAGTGAAATTAGAGTATTTTGCCACTTTAATAAATAATAAAAAAACTAGACCTGCAATGCAAATGAAGACTTCATTCCTTTTTACGCAAGAATAACATATGGTATTCAGCTACTGTACCGAATTAATTGCCAATTTTTAATTACTTTACAATGTAGAAGCGTATCACATAAAATTAAATGTTTGTATTTGTAACATTTTTGAAAACTTTTAGTTTAAATCTTGACTAAGAATATGCTTAGAATGAATATAAATTGTTATTAGCTTAGGTAAAGCTGCAAAATCCTCCATTTAGTTTGAAAATTCAAGTAGAATGGATTCGGAAATTGGCCTTGTGCAAAATTGAATGTGGATTGAATTGGAGTTGTGATATTATATTTGTTCGAAGAAGTCATCGGTGCTTCCATCTGTCATGTGACGGACCCGATCAGAGCCAGAAAAATCCTACATTAAAATAAAGGTAGCTAGCTTCAAGTCTACTTGACCTAGGTACATGCAAATGAATAAAGTTGATGCGTGGACAGGGCATGGATGCCGTTGCACATATTTTCTTACCTAAATGAGCAGGAGTTTTATCATGCAATTTTGAGGCGTATTTAGATTTACGGATGCACTGGTGCTGTATGTGTGCTTTTTAAGTCATTTTGGATGTTCGATCTTAAAACTCTGTGGTTAATCCTGATATTTTACCGTCTTTTTAATTTTATCCAATAACCTGAAGTAGCTGTTTTTACAATTTCGCCTATATATCAGGACGTAGATATCTTTAATCTATATCAAATCTCAAATCCTTCGCTTAGTTGTGAAGTCTCCATATTCTATTTACCTCTTTCTGTTTCCTTAAACAATGAACCTTATGGGCGACTTTGTGTTCAGATACCCTTTTGTGTATATACACCATCGAATGAATACGAAACCTTAATTATAAACGGTAATACCTTTTTTGCCGGAAATCTTTACACTTCATCGCAAATTTCAATAATAAGCAAAAAGATAACATTAAATTATCAAGAGAGTCTTAGAAACCCAGTTTCCTCAGGTAACAATTTTAATTGATGCTCTATTATCAATAAGCCTGTTATATTCACGCTGATAAAATAAATGTATTTAAAATATTACATCGCCGGCTTTATTTATAAATAATTTAAAAATAGGATTTATGCGTGTTATTCTAGCTTATTATAACAAGAATATAGGAGTTAAGTACCGTTACATAGTTTATCAATATAATTCAGAGAAGTGCATTTTGTATAGAAATGAAAAATATTTGGATAAGAATATTATTTTGGGTGCCGCTGAATTATAGTATGTCGAAGCTAAAATCGCTGTTTACTAGCTAAGGTTTAAAAGATAATGTTTACAAGATTAGCTTAAATCTATTTAAAAATTCGAGTATTTTCTAAACTCGTGAGTATATATGCTATGGGTTAATTTCAGTTTGATAACCAATAGCAGAGCCTAATTCGCACATTCTTTACTAGTAAGCCTAAATACTATCAAACATGCTTTATAATTTAATAGATAAATTTTGATATCATCATTTCTCAAGCAGATTAATTCATAGTAATCGGAATTGATCCAAATTTCAAGTTTAAATAGGAATGACGTCAACACTTTGGAGTCTTTAGTATATTACACAGCATTTGTGTAAGATCAGAGAATATTTTATACCTAAAAAACTAATATATCTAAGTTGATATATTCAGCTAATTGTTTATATGCCTTACCTATTATATTATTTACCTAAAATCTTTTAAAAATGGTTTATGAATTAGAAATAATGCACCAAAGTAAGCGACTAGTTAAGCATAACCACAGTTGATAATAAATTGATAACTTACTGATTTTAATGTCAAAGAAAATGTTGGTCAAGCATTGAAACCTCATGAGAAGAAGCTCAATCTACCTTTTGAATGGTTATTTTTAATTGCTTTAAAAAATAAATCTTAATATAAGTAAGCAGACTATGCTTTCTTAAAGCTTTGAGGCTACGTTGAAATTTAAATCATAATTTAGCCAACTAAGTACTCATGACATGGAACTATCGAATGACTATACTATTAGCCATAAATAAATAAATAGAAATAAATTATTTGTTTTAAAAGGTCCATAACATTATGTCAAATTCAATAATTACGACAAAAATAGAATATCCCATAAGCCTAAAAAGAATATACGCTTAGGTAGTGGCTAGGTTTAACATATCCTACTAAAACTCTTGTCTAAATAAAGAAAGTTGATTCCTTTTTAACAAATCAAATTGGCCCTAGAAAGTCGTGCTTTAATTAAATGTATATCTTGATGCATCAAGTAAGCCTCATTTGGTAGCAAAATACTTTTGCAATAATAAACAAACGTCTTACTCTTATGGGTAAAATTGTAGAATAGCGAGTATAAGCAGGTGCAGATGCTGGTAAATGATGTGCGCAAAAGATACAAGAATTCAAATGAATTTCATGAGACAAATACCTTTAGAATTAAGTGGAAAATTTAAAGGTTCTTTAGTCAATAATCTTAATATTTGGTTTAGAAGAGGGTAATCAGTAAGCCAATTTTCTAGACTCCGAACAGCAGCAAGCCGTTTCTTACCTGTCTGGATAATAAAAACAGGTAAGATGAGAGGAAAGTCCGCATACACCACTGGTTTGAGAGTAGACTGTCATGAAATATTTGAGCCAAATCGCATTATCTTTACTAAAATCAAAAATCAAAAGAACTCTTATGCTGTCAAGACTTTCTTATTATCGTAGATCTTGAAGGCTCCGTTTTAGGGGGAAAATTATTTGGGTACTTTGTAGATGTTATTAGCTTAGGAAATGCCACGAAAAACTTAGAGAGCTAAGGAATATCCTAAATATGTCTCAGTGCCAAATAAAGCCAATTATAGTAAGAGATTGACATATGGATGAGTAAATCAACGTTTATGAATATCAAATATACAACTTGCTTGGTTTGTGCTCGAAAATGTAAAGAAATTTATGACGCATAATCATGTTATGAAAATCATTATAATTAAGTCTGTATACCAAGCAATCTAGTTAAAGAGGAGCAAAATCTTGTATTTTATGATACCCTTCATAAGTTGAGCAAAATAGTAAAATAAATGACGAAATTGAAGCAGTGGCTTCCTTATAACTATTATATGCTTAATTAAAACTAGAGTAATTCTAATAAGATAAGGCTTGTTTTAAATTAAAAAATGCTTTGTAAATTTATACTTTTGCATAAAGGGAATTTTAATGATCTGATCATGTCATATCAAAGAAGAAACTAAACTTTAATTAAAATTGCTTTTACTTAAAAAGGCATTTCCAAATCTCATATAATTGCCCATTCTTTATCAGTTCTAATGGGACTTTACATTCGTCATAATATAGTAAAGGTTACTCTCAATTTACTTTGCCCTCAGTTCCCCTCCTAAGTTACAAATATGATGGCAACCTGAAAAAAATCTTTAAAATTCTAGGGCTTTAGTGAACTCGCATAAGGATAGACTAGAATCTGCTCTGATTTGATCACACTTAGGATACCATTTGGATCATAGAATATGGGAACCCCGTAGTGCATTGTCCAAGGTAGATGAACCAATGTTCGTTATTTAATTGTGAAATTAATGAATGTTTATCATTTAATCAGACTAAACGCTATTTTTGGCAATTATATAAACTCATATGGCTTTATGTGCACCATTAATTTGTCACAGATTTGTGGACACAAGACTTTCACTCCTTCGAGTTCTAATACGATAATTATCAATCCTCCCATGTTGATTGGCTTTATCAATTAACATGCGATTTTAATTGAATATATGAAGACCAAGATGTTGCGGCCTATGGGGTGGTCGCAGACCAAGTTGCGACAACGAGGTCAACCCACTTCTATCATGCGATTTTAAGTTTATTTTTAAAAAATTTCTGTATTGATATGAATTTTCTACAGGATCCGTTAATATTCGTGCGAGTAAATATTGTGTTTTGGGTAAACATTTTTAATATTATACTTACCTTTAGACGATACCACCCCTTGCTCTATCTAAACTCTCGTATTTTAAGCAGAGAAAACATATTTGTTGTCTCAACTACCCATTCTGCTAATTATTGCTTACCTATCCCATTTTTCTTATTATCAAACTGTGCAAGCATAATACAATTTAAAACTAAGAAATTTCATATCTGCTATAAATGGAATGTTCTTTCATTTGTGACTGCTGAAAATGTTTACATAAAAAGACCTTGTTATATTGTCATGTCTTCTGATTAACATTCGGCCTGATTTATATTTCTGAATTCAACGGATGATGTCCATTTATCTGCTTAATAAATCAAGTCTTCAGATGGGTCTAATATTGACTTTCCCCTTATATTTTTTAAAATTTATGGAAGGTAAGTGATTTATCATCTGAATGGAAGATTAAGTGGTTATATCTATATTAAATTCATTATAAATTCTAAAAGTGGCGACCAATTGTATATTAAAAATGCATAGTTAAGCACCCCATAGTATATGGTATATGAACTATGTATTTTCTGCATTAATTTAGCAAGGAGGTTAAAGTATCAATTCGATTGGAATAATGCTAGGAACTCATTATCTGAATTACCAATTATAAGATTGTTCACGAGCCTTGTTGTATGCTCTGTTGATAAGAGAATGTAGATTGCGGCATTTCGAGGCACTTTGTATTTGTTGCTATTAGACGACTGATCACATTTGGGATATCAAAGGCAAAAATGCCAAATGGCTAAGTGCTCACAACATAAATGATAAATTTGCATAAAAAATGTGTAAGTTATATCTTATTCCAAATATTAACCGATTTGCGATATACTCTTTGCTCTTAGTAGCTTTTGGTCTATCGGCAAGTTTATAACGAGAAAATACCAATTTTACAAGAGTAATTGGGTTAGTTAATAAAGAATTCGGGGTATTTTATACAGATTTAAAATGTTATGTGCATGCATCTTCCGGACAAAATGCAGACGTAATTCTTATCGTATCGTAAATAAAGGTGTAAAAATTATCCTAACTTTGGATTCGATTTTTTAAAGAACCCAAGTGATTTATTAAGAATCACAATTAAAGTGCTTAGCGGTAATTAATGCAATTCTATAACAATCTAATAACTTCTTTTCTCAATACAGAATATATGACGTGTTTTATTCTACGATGCACTATATCATTATTATTATCAGCTTCCATGCCCCTTTGAGCATGTGGCTTAAGAGCATTTCTATTCAAAAATGCCTAGCATGATATTATATTTTTATTTATATTATTGGTTAAGGTAATTTTAACTAATGTTAACGAAAAATGAAATAGCTTAAAATAGTAAGATGGTTTTTCATAGGTAAATAAGTTGCATATTCATAAGCTTTATCCACTTTCAAAGATAGAATCAAGTATTCCATTTGATCAGAACGGCATTTTCTCTTTATAACTCAAAACATCATAAAGAGTAGCCTTATTTAAAAATGCAATTAAATTATAATTTATCACCTTCAATATAGTGCACGGAAGTAACATTTTATCGCTATCTCAAGGCTTTGATATTTTGATCTTACACTTATCCATAATTAATAACATTGCTAAAAGCCTTAAAATTTTGCCTTATTGACTTTATATTTAGTTTATTGTATTGCGGCATCGTATATCCGCTATAGGGCTTAATCATTGTCTTATACACTATATGAAACATTTAATAATGCCTTTGAAAAATATATTATTATTTTATAACATAGTTATATGCAATGTTAAAGTCAAACTATTTGCAATCTGATTAAATCTTCCAGATATAATGTAAATAATAATAAACTTAATTCATTTAAGAATTACGTTTATCTGAAATTCTTTTACTTCTTAACCGAACAATAGAAATCGAAACATCTCACTTATAAATCTCGGTTAAAGTTTCTAAATAGTTCATTGATAAAAATTTACCATCCATTAAAGGTATTTAATTTGAGCATATATAAATCTATTTTTATTAAACCTTAGTAGATTTCCTAAAATTTCAGATTTTTATATGAGATAAGACTTGGATTACATTTATACATAATATAAGGTTTATTCCCTTTATTTCATTTAAGGTGATACAGGACTGGTAGTAGAAATTTCCCACGATGGTATTAGTAGAGCTGACGTTTCCATTGAATTTCACATAGCATTTCTTTCCCAAAAGTTGTTCTCATCCATGGTGAACTACAGTTTTGACCTCGCATAGGTCTTATCAACACCCCAGCGAAGTCAAACCGTGACAGTGAACAATGCGAGCTTGATGCGTTAACCAATGGGAATGTCAGCTGTACTTATATCATTGTGGGAAAATACTACAACCAGTTCTTCATCACTTTAGATGAAATAAGGTAAATACATCGCATATTACTCATTTACTGATAGTTTGAAACTCTACTTACATACGAAAAATAAGTAAAGTAGTCGATTATTATAACAAATATACGTTTGCTTCATCGACAACAGGCCTGGCTTTCCTTCAAATTCGCATCTGTCTTTTGACTCAAGGGTACTTGCTTCTATGTGGCATAGTGGTTAACTGTCATGCTCACATTCTGCACTGTCACGGTTCGAATCCTACTGAGAGTATTTATAGGACCAATGCGAGGTCGAAACTTCCATCCACCCTGGATGGGAACAACATTTGGGAAATAAGGCTATGTGAAATTCAATGGAAACATAAGCTCTACTCATATCATTGTGAGAAAATTCGACTACCGGTCCTTCATCACCTTAAACCAGTGGTTCCCAAACTTTTCCTAGTCGCGGGGCCCTTTTTCAATTGAAATTTTTCCATGGCACCCTATCCTAAATATGTATATTCGTAAGTAAGAGAAAAAAAAAACTCCTGTATCTTCATTATTTTTTAAAATTTTATTAACATTAAATTAATATTTAGTAATTAATGTGATGGATGAGCTTACAAATCACTGCATATTTTCTCAAATCGTGGAATTAAACTAGACATGACCATCCTCATTTCCTTTTCCACGCTGATTTTAGCTCTATACTTGTGTTTGATTACAGCGACCGCCAAAATACAGCTTCGCACAAATACGAAGTAGAAAATGGAATTAGAATCCACTAAGCCTTATCATCCAAGATTCTGTCAATTGCATGCTGCCAAATTTTGCTCTTGCAAGATAACTCGATAAGAATCTCTTCTTCTGCAGAAGTAATCTCAGACGAAACATTAGTTTTAAATGAATCTTAAATCTATGCAAACTTATCGAAATTTTCATTTTAAAAATATTTCACAAACCAGTTGATTATCTGTAATAAGTGCTCCTCAAACATGGTTTTTATATCTCGAAAAAGATCATGTTCATTTGACGTCAAAAATTGCTGTAATATTAAAAAACAACCTTTGTATGCATCCTTATTCGATTTTATTCTCCATAGTTTGAGGTTTTATAAATCTGATATTTTTTCCTTTGATTTTAAAAGGTCTATGCTCGTTCCTTGTAGAAAGCGATTAGAGGAATTCAGTATTTCAAGAATGTCGCATAATTATGCCAGTTTTATTTAAAGATTCGGCATCAGCAAAATATTCTGCGTCTTTGTATCTTTCTTCTTTAAGGAAAATAAAAATTTCTTGCCACAATTCAAAGCTACGTGATTAAACATTACCACAAGAGAGCCATCGTACAATGCTATAGTACAACAAAGACGAGTGTTAGGCTATCATATCCTCACAGATATTTTTAAAGACCTTGCTTTCAATGGACGAGAATTTATAAAATTTACCACATTCATCACACATTCTAACACCTGATTCAATGCAGGACTCAGATGCTTTGACGCAAGCGCTTCTCTATTAATAATGCAATGAGTCCACAGTGCATTTGGTGATTTGCTTTGAGTAAGCGTCTTTAATCCTCCATAGCAGCCAGAAATGGAGAGAGCTCCATCAGTACAGACACCAAAGCATTTAGGCTAATTTGAATTATTTTTAGATATAAATGTATCAAGAATCTCAAACAGGTCCTGAGCCTTTGCTCCTGCAGTGATATTTTTACAAAACACAAAGTCTTCTTTAATATTATTTCCATCTATAAACCGTACATAGCATATCAAATGAGCATTCTTATTATCATCCGTAGCCTCACCTTTCTGCAATCCAAATTAGATTCCTTCAATTTTTTCAATTAATTGATTTGTGATATCCTCTGCCATATCTTGTATTCTCCAACTAATTCTGTTATTGGACAAAGGCACTTTTAAAAGCAGCTTCTGAGCAGACTCATCAAAGATGATGCTCATCATGTCTACAGCTGCCGGTAGAATAAGTTCTTCTACGATGGTATGAGGTTTCTTACATTTCGCGATTCTGTAAGCCACCTTGTAAGATGCTCGCAATGCGTTGTTTGGTATTGATACAGTTTTAAAAATTGTATTTTGTTGTTGTTTCAGTTATTTTAACTTCCTGGCTAAAAACACGAGGTATGCCAACCATGCTGTTGTGCTTAGCTTCTAAATGGCGCTTCAATTTACTTGGAAGCATACAATCTGTTGACAAAGCTTTCATACAACATAGTTTATAAATGTTCGAAAATCGGTCCATTTTCAAAGATATAAAAGCCAAAAATAGAAAGTTTTTTTATCAAAGACAACAAGCAAGAAGTAATATAACACTAACTAAATTACGATATGAACTTATTTACTGA
>CAAALY010000366.1:0-10523 GCA_900617795.1 Protopolystoma xenopodis
CTTTCGCGTACTGGTATGGTCCCCATGTCCAGCTAAGCGTTTGGTATTAGACCAATTTATCTGGTACTGTGTGATCCATGGGTTCACACAATTCCGCTTTTTGGACCCACAGACCTTTGTAGACTGTTTTATGTTAAGATAATCTCTTATGCATAGGTCTACATGCCTCTCCCACATAGACGCTACCGCATGAACAAAAAATCTTGTAACAGCTTCGTCTGGAGAGGGGCAGAGTATTCTCGAAAAGAAGGCAATATCGTGGAAAGTCTTATTTTTTCCTTATAAATGTCCTATCTCAGTAATTCGTCCATCTACAGATTAAATAATCGACGCATATGGATTCTGGTAGAGTGCTCCAACTTTTTATCTAACCCCAAATTTGTATTTCCCTCCATCCTATTTGACGATATTCTAAAATAATTATTAACCAGTCCCAGTGAATGTTTGTTTTTAATCAGAATTCTTTATAGATTTCTCAATCGCTCGTCCCGCTGCTTGACATCTGCTAGATGCAGTCTTCTTATTATCATATACTTCATGACTCTTACTTTCACCCTATAAGTGTGATTTAAAAAGAAATTCCCAAAGTGAACTTTTTTGGGTTTCCTATACACATCTCTATATAATCTGGTATCCTCTTTGCTAACTAGGACATTAAGAAAAGGTAAGCCACCTTGCTTCTCTAACTCAATGATGAATTTTATCTTCCCATTGATCCTGTTTATCAGACCAAGAACATTCTCCAGCTTTTCTTTGTTATGCTGCCAAATAGCGAAGTGGATAATTTTCTATTTTCACTTAACCAGAGTGAAAGAAATATTAAATTCACAATGGAATTAGAACAAAATGGTAAATTACCTTCTTTGCAGGTTATGGTTAAGGCTAGAATTTTAAAATGAGGCTTGCGGATGAAAATCATCTGACCAAAGAGTTAAGAGGACTGAAAGTTTTGCTCCTGGATAATAATTATCCTCTGTGCTTAATTGATAATAATATATCTTTAATTTTGAAAAAAAGTGTTTATCCGGGGGGTATCACCGGCTCTATACCCTCGAATATGGCGTAAACGGGGACGGGAATTGAAGGGTCGTAGGCAGCCAGACAATTACTTCAACATGTAACAGCCACCAATTGGTAATTGGGATGGAAAGGGGCTGATTAAAAGTCAGAAGGCCTAGAAACGACATCTTAAACCGGTGGTTAGGATGATTATGCCTCACTCAATCCACTTGCAGCGACGCTGGGGGAAATGAGAACATCTAATGGTGTCAATAAGTAAGTTGGCCATATGAAATGAGGTTGAGAGTAAGAAATGCAACACTAGATGGCTGGCCATAAACTAAGCGTGAGGCGTGATGCCACAATGGTTGAACAGAAAATCGCTCAAGTTAACTGCGATGTCTTCAAATCGTGAATATTTTGGCAGAGGACGCATTGCTAGGTACGCTCCACAAGGGCTCCCTGTTTCTCAGACTAAGTTGCTAAAACTTGGTCAAACCAACACTACAGCTAAAGGATACTGTGACCAAACATAAGGTTAGGCCATTTTGGTCTTAAAATCAACTTAATATAGCCTAGAGTTATTTTAAACTTGGCAACTGAGATGCATGACGATAACTTGTTTAGATAGGGTATTATAGTACAGTATAAGATCAAGACATTCTACTCAGTTGATCTCGTTACTCAACCGGCAACCACCACTGACCCATACGAAGAAGTAGATAGAGGGGATTTATTCTCGGTTTTTTGTTTTTGAAATCACAGCGATTTTGAGAACAGGAGATAAATTTTCCGATCCAGAATAAAAAAGACATTACAATAGGCATTTGTATAGTCGTCATTGATATCTCGCACTTTATTTCGGAAGAGACAAAATTAGAAATTGCGATTGAACTTATTCCTAAAATCTTGAAACATGAACCAACAATATTGGAGCAGATTAATGAGAATACACAGAACTTCAAAGGAATGACTAATTAGCTCTAGGCGAATAAAGGGTAAGCTACAGTCAAAATGGACTGATAGGCTAGAAATTATAGTAGGAGACAAAACCACATATAATGTAGAAAAGAAGGGCAGGACAACAACGGCTTAGGGATGAGTATGGAGGAATCGACAGTTGGGTGATTAATCCATCAAAGACAACGGATGCACGATCATTGACATCCTATAGATTAGTCAAGATACACAAAGAAGAATCGCTAGAACTGATATTTAACAACACGTATCGGAAGACAAACTAGCGAAGTTTATATGTTTGCTTTTTCGTTTATAAGCAGGTTTTCAAGACTACCAGGAGACCATACACATGCGATATATCCATCATATTTCGTTTAAAGGGATAAGGAGACTGGTAGTTGAATTGTCCCACAATGATATGAGTGGACCCTACATATCCATCAAATTTCACATCGCCTTTCTTTCCAAAAAGAGATTAATCCAGAATTGACTGGAGTCTTGACCTTGCCTAGGTCTCATCAGCATCCCCAGCGGGACTCGAATCACGAAACTGCAGACTATTATCTAGACATGTTTACCACTACGCCACATTTTACTAGCGCCCTTGGATCACAGGGTAGATGTGAATTTCAGCCGGATATTTCATTAATTCAGGGATGAACTCTTGTAACCAAAGGCTTCTTTTCTGAATTCCAATTTATGCTGCCAGCCACCAAAAACATGCTTTTTCAGAACACTTAGTTTTCTCGCTTTAGCCTACCAAGAAAAGTGACGCTACGGCTAACCGGTTGTTCTGTCTTGTGGTCGCGAATCACCCAAATTCATCGACTTTCTTGCATTGAGGTTAGCTTCTCCAAATAAGGCGACGGAGAATAGATTGTGTTTCTGGATATGACTAGAGATCTCCTCTCAGCATTAGCTCACGGTTATAATCACGATTTTAGTGGTAAAATTGCTCACTAATCGGTCATGCTTCAAAACTACTAGATCTACGACGATATTATTTCTCTAACGGAAACATTAGCGCAATCAAACGAAAGTACGATTCTGTCCTCCATATTCACACACTCGATAAGCATTAGAGAAACCCTATTAGTCAATTCGAGTAAAACCTAGAAGTGTATAATTTGAGAGAAGTAAAAATCAAGGGGAACAAGCTATTTTTGTGTATGATCATTTCTCCACTAAAAGTTTGCTGAGCTTAGTGATTCTAACCAGTTATAAATTTGTCAAATAATTTAAATCACTATTCTAAATTAAAACCAATCTTCTTCAAAAACTAGTGATGCCTCAATGTGGCGATATATTATATTCTACTAGGTTTGGAAGTGGTTAGACCTCTTTTTCGCAAAATGATCATGTTCTTAGCAATGTTCGGTAAGCCTACTTGTCCGGAATATTCTGTTATAGTGTTTATGTTGACTTTCGGCGACAAACTGCTAGATTAGGGAGTTCTATTGCGTTTTGCCGGCATCATCAAAGAACCTTTCCAGCCTTAGAACCAGGCTACAACCAGCCAAAGAGACGAATAGTGATGATACAGTCGTTCGACGACAAATTCGTCCATGTCTCACGTTGCATGCATCCATTTCACCCGTGCACGCTTGTAGAACAAGCAAGGAATCACCAAGCAAATTCTGAAATGCCATACTAATTTAGAAAAGTTATGCCAAACTAATCAGGTTGGATCACAGCAGACCATCACTATATACTATGTCATACAACTTCTATAAGTAACAATTTTGTGCCCTAAGCACATAAATTAAATTATCGACGAAGGCTCAACATAGATTTTTTAGAATTTCAGGTCTATGCGCCTGGGAATTCCTCTCTAAGCCATAGTCAACTACTAGACAATTCTCTATGTTCTAATTGAGCCAGATAGCGACCCCAATTCGTCTAACATTTCTAATGAAACGAAAGATTGGAAGATAATTTGATAAAAGCTTCTTCGAAACCTAGCTACCTTCAATTATGAGAAGTTTTCTTCAATCACCACACCAAAAGTTGTGCTTAGAGGGATTCGCTTTTGGCAAATGGGGCAATAATATTTTATCCTACTACTTATTTTTTGTAAACGATCGTTTTTTTATCACTGCAGTTTCGTCCGTTTTATTGTCACATTAAAGTGGAAATATGTGTAACTATCCTTGCCACCTACAAATTGTATGTGTTTGAGATTTTCGATAACATAAATCTCACATTTTTACTCATTTTTTTACGGTGATGTAAGGATGCTAATATCTCTCAAGCTTTCTCTAGTTATAAACAATTAACTATCTTTATGCTCGTTGGCTTTAGGCCAACGCAAACACACAATCATAAGAGCATAGTGGGCCTAGGTCATTGAGGCGAATTGTGGACTCAGTTGAGTTTTCACACAATCAGATGAATAGGCCTCACGATGACATTCATTCTCACTTAATCTCACTTCCTAAAAGGCTACATCATATAGGCTTGGCTGCAGTTTTCACCTTTCCTGAACTGATCTGTATACAATTGAGGCTTAAGAACGAAATACGGTAAAAGTGGGTTGACCTCGTTGCTGGAACTTAATCTTGTTGTAAGGGCGAGTTAGTAAAACGCCCTAGTCCAAAGTCGTCTGCCATAGTAGTTGTCATGTTTCCCAGCATCAGACAGTGGACTTGGTACATTCTCAAATGTTTCGCTGGCATCATCAGTGAGTTTTACCATTATCCGCACCAAGTTACGAACCCGTCAAAGAGACAAGTGAATTCAATCCCTCAACAAACGTTCTGCCGAAAATAGTTACGCTATCACTCCTCTTTCTGTCCTGGCCTATCTATACACGCTTTAACCTCTAATTCCACTGCCGCCCTCTTACAACTTATGACTTGCTTACATTCCACTCATCATAATGTGTGTCCCTTTGTGGCAAATCTAATGTGGCACCATCACACTTGCTATTTACCCCGACCCCTCTATTTATATCGGCTTATCCGACTGGGGCCTCCAATCCGGATCCCCTATTTGTCTCGTAGATCCGTTCCTTATCTTTCTGATTGACCAATTTGACTCGGTTCCAGTCCCTGTGTGCATTTCATTCCAGGCGCTATTCCTCAAGGCCCTAGAAGCACATACACTGCCGCTTCACTGAGCCGAGCGCCTAAGCTCTGATTCCCATGCTTGCAGATATCAGGATTTCTCCTTGATTAAACCTATGTTATGTGAGCAAACTGTGGACGCTTATCTCTGCTCGCATGCGGCATCTCAAGTGGATTTCTAGTACATTTTGGCCATAACTCCGAATTTCCATCTGCCCAGCTCCCTGACTGCCAGGCCCCCAAAGTTGTACTGGTTTATTCTAAACGTACATCACTCACTGACGACGTCTTCACTTTATTGTGACCTGACAACAAGACCAAGTTACGTAACGAGGTTCACCCACTTATATAAATCGAAAGGATGCTGCGACCATACCATAGGCTACAACATTTTGGTCTTCATATCTTAATGAAATACGGTAAGCTCATCAGCCAGCCTCGGATTTATATCATCATTATTTACCTCCTGAGAAATTATGTCAAGCGTATGCGGGCATTTTTACTTCGTATTTCTCATTTGATCTGTATTTATGTCAAATGCTGTCTGCATACCTAAGCATTTCAATCCCTCCAAAATCTTGCAAGCCTAAATATGACATTTTCTTTACGATTGGCCTCAGTGAAGCCTATTTTCAATGACGATTACCCTGACCTCTCTCTATCCCAGTGCATGCCTGTTTAATTGAGGATGCTGAAGATTAGGATTCACGATTGGATAACTAAATTATGCAGATGCTGATTCGGCAGTAAGCGTCCAAACTTTATTCCCACAAAATCATGATGAACACTAGTAGAGTGAAAGAACCGTTTGATCTCATAAAAACAATATATTGTTTGGTATAATAGTAAATTTGATTGAATCACTGCATATAAATGGTTGATATTATGATAATTATTTTCAGGTTTCATTTGTTCAGGCACACATCTCCTCTGTGTAAAGTTCCAGTTTCAAAGAATTTGCACCTTAGTCTCTATGCTAACAATAAGGCTGACAATTTTGTTCATATTGATAGACGCATCAATCCAAATGGAGTACTCAGTCAACTCTAATTTATTTTTTCTTATTACCATTTCCTCTCTTTTGTTTATATACTAACTGGCCCAGACCACACAAACCGTCATTATATGATGTATAAATAGAGAATCCAGTATATCAAGTTGAAAAGCACAAAAGCACAGGGGAAAAGCCAGCGTGACACACTGTCGCAGGTTTCTGGATGAGAAAACAGTATCTCAGCGGGCTCATCAGACGGCAGTGTCGACATCCAAAGAGATCTATTTCTTCGAGTCTGTCTCCTGCTTCTTTGTCTAGCTTTTAAGTTCGATTGACTTTGCTTGAAATTGTATTCCGTAGATTCCTTGACCAGTGATCCTTGAACATAATTTCCATTCATAGTCTCTGGTCTTTTAGACTTTATTTGTGTTTCCTGAAGAAAGATAAAAGGAATAATATAGTAACTATGCTAGGATGGGACTAATCAAGGAATATAATTAGGTTCCCTCAAAATTCCTTGTATTTAAGCCTATTTGTGATAGAATAGAACCAGAAGAAGAGTTTCTGCATTTAATTATAATGGAGGTGGGCTAACAAGATAATAAAACTTGTCGTCTTAATAAGTGACTAACCTCAAGCTCTTGGAATTTTCCTCTGACTTGAATATTCCTAATGCCTTTGCCGTATGACTGCATTTGTCAAGTAGATTTCAATCTTACCCTAGTTTGGATTTGTGCACGGCATCATTGTATGAACAAGCAAATATGTGTACCAAAGTATGCACGAAAGATCTTTGAAATTGAAGAATACTTTTTAAAATTGGAGATGTATACAATTCTATTAATGGTGAATAGGAATGAAGAAGCCTCAAATCACCTTTATAGTCATTCAATTTTGTAATTGCGCGCTATTGTAACCACGTAATTGTGGGTCAATTTGTAATAAACTACAAAAAAGCGGG
Organism: Protopolystoma xenopodis; assembly: GCA_900617795.1. Taxonomy (NCBI): domain Eukaryota; kingdom Metazoa; phylum Platyhelminthes; class Monogenea; order Polystomatidea; family Polystomatidae; genus Protopolystoma; species Protopolystoma xenopodis. The sequence continues at coordinate 6,980 of CAAALY010000366.1, forward strand.
TTTCGATGGATCTCCTAAGATATCATTGTTTGGAAGACTTTCATTTCGTATAAAATTGCATGATGAAGAGGTTTGTGGGTCAATTTCATTAGAAGACGACAGCTGATTCCCGTTGGCCTTATTTACTACGGCTTTCAGGTTGACATAGTCCATGAGGCATGCTCCCTCGTTCAGGGTGTAAACGGGCTGAGCTTACGTCCATCACATAAATGATATCATCAGAGCTGGAACTCATTCCAGAAAATGTCTCAATTTAATACTAAGCTAACAAGGCTAACAAGCTTTTTCCTACTTTATATACATACTCAATTAGAAAAATCTTTAAGATATTGATGAACGTATGAAAGGTGTTGAGATGCCGTCCGAAAGAAGGCGAGTTGACTTGTCAGCTGAGTGATGGTTCTAACTACATTCATATTCATTAAAAAAAGGTTCATAAGCTAAAACAGACGCACGAAGTTACGTCATCTCAACTATGCTTTGCATTGAGACAGGGATCCCAGGCCAACAGGTTCTGACTGGTGCTTTCGTAACTTGAATTTTACGCGTAAAGGCTTGTATCTCATCATTTCAACCATAGTTACTCACAGACTAAAGCAATTTTGGTCATGCCTTTTTCATTGTTTATCAAGCCTTGATGACGGGAGGCTGGCGTTAGGTTTTTTCTAATTATTCTAAGTTATGGCCGATTTTGCGTACAGACCTTAACATGTACACGCGTTGACATATTTAAGTATAAGAGAATTAATTAAACCTTTCTATATCCATCTGTTTCTAAAAGATTTGTCTTGTTATGAGGATATATATGTAGGGCAGCAGTACAATAGGAATCAGCAATCGTCTTCTGTTGAAATCGACCTACGAATCTTTTTGTCATGCACTTTCTTACGAAATGTAAGTCTTCACAACAAAATATTTTAATAATCCTATGATTTTTAGGTTAACTGTTCAGAATGAGTATAGTAAATATTAGAGAAAATTACTGGAGCTCCTAAATAAAGGTGATTTTACTGTATTATAGGACAATCCGTTTAATCGTCGTTTGCCATCTATCCAAAAAGCAGGAAATCCATGATTAATGAAAGTTTTTTTTAGCAATTTGTTGAATTAACTCTATAATCCAAAGCTTGATACCTTAATAAATATGAGGCTTGCTATGCATCTAAATATGCGCAAATATATATAGATTTGTGCCTAGGCGTTCTTACGAACCTCAATTGTTGACTTCCTATTTGATACGCCATTACGCATCAAATACGCTCTTGAAATCCAGCATCCTTTCTTGGCCTGATCTAAGGGGCTTATACAATCGCGATCAACGTTATTGGTACTAGCAGCTTCAATGGTTGAAGCCTCAACATGAGCTCCCAAAGAGTCTAGAAGAACCAAGGAGCACGAGTGCTGTGTGCATAGACAAAGAGGCACTTCTTCAAGTGTACGCTGAGGACTGCGATTCGCATGTGAAGACTGAAAAAAGAATAAAGGAGAAGAATAAACATGGAATTATTTCGAACCTAAGTGTGGAGCAAAGATACGTGTATTTAATAGCGCTACCAATGAATAAATTGTGTTGAAAATGCAAGGCAGTTTTGGGATGGAGAAATCGGATCGAGGTGGCTGGATGGAAATAGGGGCAATAGTGACCAAATGTAGAATAGTATCCAAGGCATAGCAAAATAGTAATTTCATCTGTATGGTTAAATTGCAGAAAAAGCCTTATAGCAAAGGAATTTAAAATATCCAACGAATGAAGAGAACAACAAGAAAGTAAATATAGAGGAAAGACTTCTTAGCTTAGATCCCACCATTGAACAACAAGGAGGTAGAAATTATAAGCTGGTGCAACTTCAATTATAGTTGAAGCCTCCATTTGCTACATAGAATCAGTTTAACCTCGTTTTCGCAATAAACGATCTCAATTAACACGCCTTATCCGGCTATAGTTCATTGAGAATTTCCAGTTTCGGACCATGAATTTAATATATTAACAGTCGCTTAGCATAAAGATAAGCAAGAAATTGATGTCGTTTATCTCTTTAAAAATTGTCTCCTGGTGCCAAGAGTGGCATGGTTCAGTGAAGCTGTAAACTACGATGGGAGTATGCCAAGCTTTCTGTCCAACATTGGAAATAATCAAAAATTATATGAAAGGACTCTGTGCAAAACGAGTTCATTTAGGCCACCCTGAAAACACTACCAATGTTCGAAAACGAGGTCAAATTACGTACATGATACGAGAATGCGTGGTAGCTTACGACTATTAAACACCCGTGAGAACGGAGAAATATAATTCACCTTCGAGTATATGCCAAATGCCATATATGGAAAGATCACATAGTTCCGAGCAAAGGAATATTTTAGACCTATAAACTTGGCGATATGTTATAAAAATAAATAATTTCCTGGAAAGTGTCTGATGTTATGACAAGACCGCATTGTTATTGTGAATACGCGAATGTATGATCTGTCTTGGAGGATGAAATACTTTTAACTATAACGTAGTTTGGATTATGGATTGTTATGTGCGAATTTTATACGATAAAAGCTAATGTGTAAGTTTGCTTTTATGCATTGTATTCACCCTATTTCGTTTAAGGTAATGAAGGACTGGTAGTTGAATTTTTCCACAATGGCATGAGTAGAGCTGACGTTTCCATTGAATTTCTCATAGCCTTGCTTTACCGAAAGTTGTTCTCATCCTGGCTATATGAAATCTAATATAAAAGTTAGCTCAACTCATATTATTGTGGGAAAATTCTACTACCAGTCCTTCATCACCTTAGACGAAACAGGGTGAATACATCTCATATTACTGATTTACTGGTAATCTCGAAACTCTACTCTAATACGAAAATGGATTTTACAAGTATGGTGTGGGACTGTTAGAAGGTTCATCTCCTCTTGTCCAGCCAAAATATGCACCTATTTTACTTTACCTATTACAGCGCCCAAAGATGCATCTTCCCAAAGAGCCTTTCCCACTTATCCTGAGAAAATACATTTGTAACTGCTTTTCGGTCATTAAATGGACGACTCTAGTATGCTGGTAAGCTCAACGCGCTTCATAGCGGTTAATCATAGCCTTTATGTGAAATATGTTGAAGTCCATCTCTGCCCCATAAAACGGCAGAAAGGTCAGCCATCTCGCGGGAAAAATACTCAAGCCTCAATAGAAATAGTGGGCTGCTAACGAGAAAAAGATGACATGACTGCAGACAATGGCCTCCTTTTATGCTAACCAGTGCGGCTCATATCAACAATGTCGGAGATAGATTGCAGCCAGTCACTTGCTGGCTGCATTGGTACGTAAAATGGACACAATTTCTTGCTCCCAATCTGCTCACCTTCAGCACCGAGCGAAACAGCCAAAGTGGCCAATTCGCCTGACAAGCGTGCACCAACGATGACACGCCATTTTGGTATCTACTGCGCTCCTGCGTCCTGTACAGTCTACACGAAGACGAGCAGGTTGCCGGCTTGTTGGTACGCCCTGACAACCCCTTTTCGCTTCGACCAAGTTCTTCACAACCGTCCGGCAGAGGCG